>JABXWE010001534.1:0-112171 GCA_014611495.1 Limonius californicus | reverse complement strand
CTGCTAGTACATTGTTCGGTCCGTTAGCTTTATCATATTTGGTTAAATCGATCGTCTTCATAATTTCACTCCTTAGAATTATCGGGCCAGATTCGGCATTTGCTAGATTCATACCCGTTCTGTTGTCATCTGCAACTGGGTAATTGTACAGCTTCTTTTTCTAATGGACCCCTATCCGTAGGTTTGCAATCATTTCATCTCTTTATTTATCTATCCTGCGCGTCGCAGGAGCTGCTGGGCTGGCAGGCCGGTCCACGTGCGCAAAATCGTAATCCATGATATAGATCTTCGTCCAACTCTCCGCTTCGCTTTTACGGGACCTGTCATGATAAGTTGCGGAATCCATCATCTACAAGAAATCCCGGATGTATGAATGGCAACCTCGACAACATAAGGTAAAGAGGAAATGATAAAGAAAACATCTTTTTTTATTCCGCATAATGTGGTCCATATATTCTGATCTTGATAGTTTTAAAAATTTCTCTCTCCATCCCAGCTAAACGAAGAACTTCTTCGTTTGTTTTGTAGGCAGTTCATAGAATTCTGAGAACTCTGCGATATAGCCATATCTTGAAGGCTTCTGTGAGGTTTATTGTTCTTACTTTCAGGAATCAGTCTTCGATTTCATACAATAGCACTGATAGTATGTAGCACCGCACTGTTGTCCATCCGGAAAAGGGCATTGATTACGCTACTATTAATTCGTTTGATTATCATAACTGTTAGGCAACGGTTTCTGCCCATTGAAAATATTACTTAAATGTACACTCAACAAATTACATTATTTTTATTTGTCGGCTGAAGTGACGTTCAGGCATTATAACCTTTGAAAAGGCTGTTTATTAAATTTTGATATAAGTATAATATATGTATTTATGGCAAATATATTCATATAAATATAACAGTAAAATAATGAAAGCTAATACAGGGTAATCGAAAACAAAAAAAAATATCAAATGTTATTGTTATAATTTTAACAAAATTTTTGATTTAACGATAATTTCTATCTATATCTTTGAAGGATTCATTGCAAATATTCGTTGCGTGTTCTCCACAAATATTCCTTGTAGAGATTTTAATCGATTTCTGATTTTCCTGGGAATATGCGAATCACAAGCGCGTTCTATTTGGAAAGGTCTTGTCAGCTATCGTCCTAAGTTTTTCAAAAATGCTGTTCTAGTCATAGTACTTTGTGGATGATTAGGGCTATAAATTATAAAGGCGTTTACAGCACAAACATTCACCATATGAAAAAATATTGCCATAGGCCATCATCTTGTTGTTCGACCTACGTTATAAGTTGCACAAAGCTTGTCGAGTGTGTCCACGCCACCCTTGGTAACATTGTAAAACGTCAAAATATATGGGTTTTTATTGTCACCTGATGTCCCATCAATGATATTTATAGAATTGAAAACAAACAGAGTACGACTTTGGACAGCCATGAAAGACAGTGGAGTGGAGAAAGCCTATTTAAACGGGGTAAAGCAACTATATAAAAATAATATCAGCAAAGTAAAGACTGGACGAAATTACTCAAACAAATTTGTTGTAAATAAGGTTTTAAGGCAGGGCTGCTGCATTTCTCCTACGCTTTTAAAATATATGTAAACAGGACATTAAGAGAATGGAACTTTAAGTATCAAATGGAAATAGAAATGGACGACGGATACATCTACAGTCTTTTGTTCGCGGATGATCAAGTCATATTAGCAGAGGATGAAGACGACATAAATTACATGTTCAAAAAACTAAAAGAAGAGTATGACATGTGGGGCTTAGAGATCAATATGGAAAAAAACGAAAT
The DNA here is from genome assembly GCA_014611495.1 of Limonius californicus. Classification (NCBI taxonomy): domain Eukaryota; kingdom Metazoa; phylum Arthropoda; class Insecta; order Coleoptera; family Elateridae; genus Limonius; species Limonius californicus. The sequence continues at coordinate 110,364 of JABXWE010001534.1, read as the reverse complement.
ACATGGTAATTGGGAAACAAGGAGAAGATTTGCAAACTTACACAGGAATAATTAAAGCTACCAACGAATATAAATACTTAGGAGACACATTAACATCAGACAGTAGAAATGAACGAGACGTACGAAACAAAATTCAAAGGGGAAAAATTATAACAAAACAGCTACATTCTGCACTGTGCAATAACACGTTGACTAAGAAAACAGAAAAACATTTATTTAAAACCCTAGTGAAAAGTTGTATCACCTATGAAGCGGAGGTATGGACAATAAATAAAATCGTGTCTAAGAAGGTAACATCCGCAGAGTGGATGTATTCGAGAAGATGCGATGGAAGTACTTTACTAGACCATGTTAAAAGTGATAGAATTAAATTAATCATGCAAGTAGAAACATCACTGCTAGACGTAATTGAAATAAAACAGCTCGAATGGCATGGACATATGAGAAGGACGGCTGAATACAGATTCCCACAAAGAAGCTGGAGATGGAAACCACCACAGCGAAGAAGAAGGGGCTGACCAAAGAAAGGATGGAACATATGGATTCTGGAAGCCATGCAAAAACGAGAGTTAAGAGAGGAAGACTGCCTGGATAAGAAAGCATGGGCTTTGGGATGCAGAACACGGCCAAGATAGCTGTAGAAGCCGCTATATACAGGAATTAGCGACAACTATTTTAAAAGCCTTTCTATCTTTCGCTATTCTGAAGAATTGTTGTATATATGCTCAGTTTCATATGAAATGCACCACCCATTAAAAATAAAGCTCCCTTTAACTGCACATCACAAGACTGTTAGGCTTGCTTGGTATCAAAAGTGGCAGCATTGGAATCAGCAATGGAACGACATTGTCTTCAGTGACGAATCAAGATTTTGTTTGTGGGCAAATGACGCCCATAGGAAGGTATGTCGATATCGAGGAGAAAGACGAAATCTAGAGTTTGTTGAAAGACGCCATACAGCTTTAACACCTGGAGTTATGGTTTGGGGTGCGATTTGTGTTCGTCCCAGGCACTTTAAATGCTCATCGCTATATTCATAATGTACTGGATCCGGTGTCAGTACCATTCATGCAGACGTTCCCAAACAGTATTTTCCAACAGGACAAAGCACGTCCACACACATTGCCAGAACGTACCTCCAACAAGCATCATTGCAAATGTTGCCCTGGCCTGCACGATCACCGGACTTATCGCCGATCGAACATCTTTGGGACATGATGGGCCGGCGACTAAGATTATTGCCAAGAGCTCCTAACAACTTAGACATGCTGAGACACCAACTTGAGGTTATATGGAATAAGATACCCCAGGAGAACATAGACCACTTGATAGAAAGCATGCCACGACGAATAAATGCTTCTATTGCTGTCATGGCGATGTTACACATTATTAATTTTTTTTGGTTGTTATTGTTTTCTTATAATTCTTAATCTTTTTTTATGAAAACCTGATGATTTCATACGCAATAATGGAACATTATTTTAGCAAAGTTTCAAACCCGTACCTTTATTTTTAATGGGTGGTGCATTTCATATGAAACGAAGTGTATATTAGAATTTTAGCAATTTACGAGGCACTCATATTTATTTCAAACGAAGGCTATCCCATATTTGAAGTTAAATAAGCGATATGTGTTTACACGTGGAACCTGAACCGTAAATAGCTTTTTTGTGGTTGACGGGAAAAACATGTTTTTTATGCGTCTACATGTTATATATTTAATAGGCATTCTAAAGCCATTTTTGCGGAAAATTGTTCGATAATTTGAAACTTTATGGACAAAACATGCTGCCGATTGTATATAGTTGTAGATGGCGCGCTGCGAACGTAGGACCAGCATTATAAACGGTCGTTACGGAACTTCGGAAAGCTGGCAGCAATTTAAATGCAAGACCGACATGAAGTGTTCATTAACCGAACCTTATACATGATAGGGTAACTTGGTAACTGGAAGCTTAAAATGTCATAATTCTGACGCGTTGGCTAATGAGTTTACATTTTATTTGACGCTTCCTGGCCAAGCAAGCGAATAAATGGAAGTCTTAAATAAGGCATTTATGCTGTATTAGACAGACGAGATAAAGCTCGGCACTTCACGATTACAAAGCTGATATTTGCTAGGTTCATTCCAGAAAGGCGTAAGCTTTCGCAATATCTGATGACAAGTTTTTCAATTAGAATCCTTAAATATAACCTAGCTTATGAGTGTAAATATAAGATATACATTTAACAAAACATCCTAATTGATGTATATCAATATTTTCTAATTTTTTGATTGGTTATTATTAATGTCCTAATATTTATTACTAATTATTGTATATTTATGCGAGTTGTTAAGAGCCAAACTACCGTTTTCATCAGTTCGCAACAAACAGATGAAACTGGTTCTTCGGTTAGCACAGGGAAGAGGGAGGGTTTGCCGAGCACGTTCACCGAAAGAAATTTTTCATTGGTACAATGTACAAGCTAAGTCAAAGTAAGTGGGCGCCACCCTTTTAAGCCACAACTAAACGATGATCCTTGTGAAAGAGCCGCGAACCGACAGCTTATGGATGTCGATCCTACCTTGTTGTACTTCCTTCTTACCGTAGTATTTCTCATAAAATTCATACAAAAATGGATATACACGAAACAGAAAATTACAGGTCATTTAACAAGAGGTATTTTCGGTGGTATCAGCAGTTCTAAACTACAGGGTGTATGTGCAACGGTAAAATTGAGCAGTGCCAGCCGTGAACTAGAAATACCAAAATGTCAGTATGGAAGATGCGGGAACAGTTGGACGATGTTGTTTCCCTACGAACGAGGCTATTCCGTCCCGGTCTGCAGGGCATTCCTCACGGTGGCTTTCATAGTCCCATGACCTAAAACCATATGATTGCTTCTTGTAGAAGTGCGTGAAGAACCGGAAATGCTGAACAGAATATGGCAGGAATTAGACTACAGGTTGGATGTGAGTCGTGTTATGAATGGTGCTGAAAGTGAACACTTATAATATACTTTGTAAAAACTCATACAGTTGCTCTTTGGTTCTATGTCAAGGTTGTTCTGGTTTATTTTGCACTATGAGATATTAAACAACTTTGAAATCCCACAATCATTTAACAACCTAGTGTATAATAAATGAACTATTTTTGTACTATTACATACCAAAAACGTCCAACAAGAGCCAGAGCCGGTCCTGCTATAAATTATAGATCTAACGAGACGTGCGTAACTATTGTTCGAGCCGCCACTGACTATGACATTTACGGTAAAATAAAAACGATAAGAACTGCATAGTTAATAGCAACTAAATTCACAATACAAATACAACTAATTATTAAATATAATAAACAACTGGCAACAAAAGGCTGGTTTATTTCTTGAAAATACGACTACTTTTACGTTTCACTAATCGAAGAGCTTCTTAAACAAATAACCACTGCTTACAATCTTTACTAATACTTGGTAATATAGATAGTTTTTATCTTGATTAGGGGAAACTGAAAAGAAATTGACTTGCGCTTAGTCCACGCTCCAAGGAGAAAAGACGAGACGCTAGGCTGGCATCGCTGTGTGATGCATCAGATTGTGCAATACATATTTTCCGGAACAACGGAGAAAATACAACGAAATAGTTGTTTTAAATGCCAAAAACGATAAAGTGCGACACAAAGTTTTTGCTGGAACGATAAATCCGTAGGAGGACTTTGAAAGGGACAACAAGGGTAATTTACAGAAATTTACAGTATTCTCCACTAAATGATTGACTCTTGCATGTATTTAATTCGACGTTATCATCGAGTTTTACTGCTAGATATCAGTACAACTTTTATTTAATTATAAGAGCGATTTGGATCTCACCCTAATTACACTTAGCACAAAACGTCTGCACGTTCCAAACGTTCCGCGAGGGCAAGCCTGCCGGAGTCAATTCGAAAATACAATCAAGATGCGATTTTTACGAATTAAAGTAAAGAAATTAGTTTACTAAATATTCGAATTGGAACGCGGTAAAACCACAAGAATATCAGAAGGTTCCCGAATCAAATGCGGTACTAACTAAACCAATTGCTTGCCAGTCGGCGATTGATGCAATTTGAATTTAATGAGAACAAGTTATTCTATAGGCTAATGTGCTAACATAGGACCTTAAAGCTAAAAATCCTTATGTGTCCCGATGAGGTCTCTTCCAGTGATAAGTCATCTTGTTTTTCATCTCATGTCGTTTGCTCAATGACGCTTCAGCCTTCTGTTGCCTTGGGGATGTAACAGTGGACGCACAAGTGAATTGCTGTGTGTTGTGAGTCTGTCACGACGTTTGATGATTCTTTCTTGTATGACCTCGGTGATGAATGGAATGCGAAGGTCGTCATGTAACGTTCGGTTGGACACATACCAGGGAGCGTTTTTCAGTTCCGTAGGATTTTAGATTAGGATCTTTGGAAGATGGAAATATTTAATTTGCTGGCACAACCTCACAATTCAATGCCGTACGTCCATATGGGTATTATTAATACTTCATAGAATAGAATTTAGTCTTCGAGTGGTAGGTGAAATTTCCTTCCGAGTGGCCAGATAATTCCTTGTATCTCAGATCTATCTGCTTTCTCTTTCTTATTATGTATTCTCTCCACTTCTGTTTTTCGTCTAGATGTAGCCCTAGATATCGCACTGTCGGTGATTGCGTGATGACGGCGTCGTTAATGATCACTGGAGGACATCGACTTTTCCTCAAACTGAAAGTTCCTTGTGTCGATTTTGTTACATTGATTTTAATTTTCCATTTGTTGATCCAGTTTGGTATTAAGTTCAGATGGTCTTGTAGGTAAGAAGTGGCAGTTCCAGAATTTTTGTGACTTGCGAGGATAGCTGTATCGTCGGCGAAGGTACCGATATGGTATTAGGTGTAGCAGAAAGGTCTGTTGTAAATAGTAAATAAAGCCGATGTACAGTATTTTTTGTTTTCCAAGGATTTATTGAGTTCATGCACGCTGGTATTGCTAGATCGTTGGAGAGGTGGTGCCGGAATACGAACTGGTGACCCGGGATTTCGTCCAGTAGAGGCTCATTCTACTAAGCAGTAATTTATCCTGTAGTTTGGAGATGGTTGGTAGTAGACTTATGGGTCTACACGAAGATACTTGATTTGCATTTTTACCGGGCTATCTGTAATTGTTTCGGCCAATACTGAAGCCTTATAATGACATTGAAAACATGTATTAACATTACAAGCCTTTTTCGGGAGTTCTTTCAGAATTTTTGGTGTAAATTGGTCGGGACTTGGTGATTTCCTATTGTTTAAGCGGGTACTTTCTTCGTTGATGTCTTTAGAAGTGGTTGGTTTTATAGCCTCTGTAGTATGTAGGTTGTCGTTCAGAAAGTCGGATATTTCTTGATTAGGTTCATCATTATGTGGTGTAAATACTTCAGTGAGATGTCTGGCAAAAACATCCGCCTATGTTTGTTACTTCTTGCCCATGGCCCAGGTACGGGTTCTTGCTTGCAAATAGGTGGGTGTGCTTGTAGTGGTTTAAGTACTGCTTTAACCGGTCGCCATATTGAATTGTCGTATTGATTGAGGTTTGAAATGTAATCTTTAAATGACCTGTGTTGCGTTTCCTGTAGTTTGGTTTTGCGTTTGTTGGTTATTTGGTTGTATGCTGTTTTATCAGCTGGAGCATGGCTTTGATGCCATCATGCTCTGCCTTTTCTTTTTTCGGCTATTGGCTTTTTTAATACCAGTAGAATGTGTGTGCTTTTGTCTTGGGATTTAAAAAACGGCGTAGCTTGTTGGACTGCTTGTAGGAGGATTGTAATTAGGTTGTTCATAACTTCTTTTCTCTCATCGGGATCTTTGGGTCTTACTTTAAGGTTTATGCTTTCGTTGATTACATTTCTATATTCTTTCCAATCAGTTTTGGATGTTTATTATAGTTGTACTGATTGCAGCTATTATTGGTGAATGATCAGATGATAGGTCAAGGTTAGGTACTACATGCATACAGTAGTTAGAGGCGCCATTGGTAACAAAGAAGTCCAGTAGATCTGGAGTTTTACCGGAATCGGTTGTCCACTAAGTTGGAGTGGCTGTTGATAGGAAACTGTATTTTTTTCTTGTAGTACCTTAGCCAATTCTTGGCCTTTCGTGGTAATAAGCTGAGATCCTCTTCCCTCAGAGAGTATTTTTACTGTTATAATCACCTCCACCAATAAAGTTGGTGTCAAGTGTTAGGAAGAATTTTTCGAAGTTTTCTTTTTTTAGACTGTAACAAGATGGGCAGGAAACAGCAGGTAAGATAAAGCTTTAACCTTTATTGATGTTGCTTGTCTTCTGCGTATCTCGGTAATTCATAGTGGTCTATAGTATCTTTTATTAATATTGCACTTCCTGCGTGGGCGGTATTGTCTGAGTGATTAGTATGATAGAATTTGTATCCTGGTATCTTAAAGTAAGACATGTTAGTAAGGTGCGTTTCGCTGATTAATAAGATGTCAATGAGGTTGAGATGGAGGAAAGTGTTTATTTCTTCTTTGTGTTGGATTGTGCCATTGGCGTTCCATAATGCTATACGAAGGAATTTAGCTATTTTTTTGTCCTATTAACTATGGTTAGCATGTTTAGGACCATACTATTCGGCTGTAGTAGTTGATTAAATATACTTTTCAATTTTTCTAAGAATTTGTCGAGCAGTTGGCTGATGCTATATTCACTTTTGTCGTTCTGTGATTATGGTGTACCGCTCACGTTGTTTTTAGCTATTTTGGTGTAGTTATATTTTTGGAGTGAAATATTTTATGTGGGTGCTAGTACCTGATGGTTATAATTTGATACTGCTGGAGTAGGTTGGAGATTGAGATTGTTTTTAATGGTTTAGTTGTTTTTGTATAATCGATGGTAGTGTTCGCAACCTTTGCAATTCGCAGGGTGTGGGTCTCCACACAATGCACATGTTGCTGGAGTATCTTTGTTTTTTTTTGCAACTTGCGGTGCTGTGAAATCTGCCACATTTTACACACGCAAAGGGTCTGTTGCAGTATTTTTTAGTATGTCCATACAGTTGACATCTAGTGCATTGCATTGCATTGTTCTGTTTTCTGAGAGGTTCAATTTGCACTACGCAATGTAGTAGTGTGCGGATATTATAAATGTTTTTGTTATTGCCGGCTGATTCTATGTCTACAGAGAACATATCCAATGGCGTTTTATCCTTTCTACTTAGTGCATTGACGATATTCCTGATTTGATGTCCCTGAGTTTCATGTTCATTTTTGATTTCTTAAGATTTCATTGAATGATGTAGGTATTTTATTACACTCTGAGAGCCCTTTCCTCTTTAGGTTGGTAGGTGTGGTGAATAACATTGTTGTCTTTTATGAACTTAGATAGTTTGCTGTAGGTGTCTGGGGAATTATAGTTATATTTAGTGTATCGTTGGGCAGACTTCTAGTGGTATACTGTTCTTCTTCCACAATCTCCGTCAGTTTTTTTCCATATCTGGAAAGTTGGCTACGCCATATACGAGGAGGTCTTGGAATATTATTTACGGTTTGGTAAGTAGCTGTGGTTTTTCTGTGTTGGGAGTTAAGGGACTATATTTATTGGTCAATTGTATGTTTTCCGTTGTTGGTACATTATTTGTGAACGTTTTCCTTCTTTTGACGCTTCTGACTACGAGCCAAGGATTTTCATTGGGTGGATTTTCAATTTCTTCGTCACTGGCTGAATGTATTCTTTCTAGCGGTGTGTTGTTATCTATTTGATGTGATTGTTAATATAAATATTGTTGTGCGGTATGATGTGATTGATGGAAAAATTGCAAATGTTGTGGATTTTTAATTTGCATGTAAGGTTGAAGTAATTGTTCTTGGCTGGGTAGGAATAACTGTGACTGTGACGGATTGCGATGATTGCGTGGTCATTAATGGCTGAAGACTTGATGTTGGCGTTATTTGGGACATATTATTGATAAAACCAGGTCCGTTTCCCGTAGGAAACATTCTTACCAGTTTTATCACTTAGATTTAAGGCTAAGACACTTCACTCGAGTTACAGTCAAAATAAACACTCCGCTCTGCTTGTGCTATCGATATAGTAACTTTACGCTTTGAAAGTAAAACGAGAATTAATGTAGAGATGAGATGTAAAGTTCAATATATGAAATCCTTACTACTACTTGTTTCGACAGCTATTATAGTGTTATTAAATACTAGATAAACTGTGTTGAAATGTAAGTTATGAATTTTTATACGGGCAGCTGCGAGGTAATTTCGTAAATATTTGTTGTTTTAGAATTAGCTTCTAACTAACCGTTAAGATTGGGTTTCGTTATTCCAAGCTGGTGCGTTCAGCATAACAGGAATAAAACTGTATGGTGTATACTCCAACTTTCTTTCTCAGATTAATTTCTGTGCAGACACAAATACACAAGCGTCCAGGTTCCATTTTTATAATAGCTTGGTTTAGGAAGGGAACAAGTTGCAACGACCGGAAAAGTTAGGAAATTGATATGTAGAAGACACAAAATGTGCAATAACGTTAGTACCTAAAGACACACAAACACTTTATTTGAAATGTATGCTAGTATTTTTACTTAGTGAGATAAGTATATTATATTTGCAGTCGCATTTGTTGAAAGGAAATGCTTTGCATTTTCCGTTGTATATCGTTAAAGGCATTCAACAATGATTTGATGAGGGTTTTCGTAAACAGCGACGTTTTACCGTATACTCTATCATAAACGCATTAACATATGCTAACGCAAAGTAACTCAAACCTGTAATAAATTCTGAAAGAAATGGAAAGCACAAAGGTATTTTTGACATAAAAGCAGGAACGTCAGCTTCTGGCTTTTCAAGCCGATCTGATAGCAATCTACAATATTACTAATTTTCACCGTGTTTATGTTGGTATTAATAACACTTTACTATAAAAACTGTTGCATCATGCTCTTATTATTTCAATCTGAAATAATAACATGTTAACACGAAACCTCAAAAGAGGATTTTCGGATTATGTAAATCGTAGATACAAGGTTGCCTAAAACTGTAAACAGAATATCATGCTCGAAGTCATTAAAAGTTGCGTATTTAACTCGCACAATTAGTACATTGTTAACTGCTGAAATGGTATTTTCAGGAAAGTAAACATGCTAGCTCGGATTTTATTTCAGCAAATGTGAGTTTACAACAGTACAACCTAATTAACATCGATCGCTAATCCTGTAATTTCACATTTGCTTATGAAATGCGTTTAATTAGTAACATGTTTGTGTACGGCTCAGAAATTTGTGGTGACGCGTTTCGTCTACTTATTACCTGCAACACTTGTTTCGATTCACCAAATTCATTGATTGTCGTTCTATAATTACACATTTCTATTAGGTTTTAGGTAAGGATACTAAAATGGTTACGTTGTAGCAAGTTTCCCAATCGGTAATAACTTTAAGGGCACATAGAACACTGCTAACAGCTAATGAAGCTATTATCATAAAATTTGATACAGAATTGTAGGTAAGTAAGACATTAATTTGTGTCAATTTTGAGAAACACAAACTTTCTAGAAGGTGTTTTTCTAAGGGGTTGAAGGTGATTTTCACCCCTAATCTTTTTTGTGTGTGTAATCCAATTTTATTACATATTATTTAATAGAAAAATTTGTTACAAACATTTTTTGGCCGTTTTATTTTCTTATAGGATCACTCTGTTCCAAGGAAAATGTAAAGAGCCTTATCTACAGGAACGCATGTATGATTACTTTAGGGCAACAGTTTGTAACTTTTTTAGAGCGTTACCCCTTTTGGCCATAATTTTTCTCGCGACCCTCCTCTTGTAGTACTCAACATAATTCAGAATGAGCGGCTAAATGACCATCTGACGCCATCTGTTACCAAATAGCGCAATTTATTTATTTGTCCTGGGTATTTCCGGAAATTGCCATCATATTCGAGAGGGTGTGAGATGGCACTGGAATGATCTAGAAAATCCAATTTTTTTAAATAAACAGAGGGCCGCTATGAGATTAGTCATCATTTTAAAATTGTGTGTTGTACTGTTGACTGTGTGTTGAGTGCAAGAAATCAATAACAAATATTTAACGTTAACTACGAGCTATAATCGTTTTGTAAAAGATGAATGAATTTTTAAAACGGTCATTAGAACCTTCCGCTTCTGGCAATGACAAGAATACAAATAAAAATAGAATGTACAGCAATGAATATCTCAAATATTGTTTTACCGTTATTTTCCAGAATCTCCAATGCCTACTTTGTCTAGAAGTGTTGTCAGAGAAAGTATGAAGCCATCAAAGCTATTTCAATATTTAAATACCAAACATTCAGACAAAAAGGAAAAGCTTGTGGAGTTATTTGAAAGAAAGCTAAACTCCCTCCACAAGGAGCAAGCAACTTCTACATCGACAATCACTACTAATGAAAAAGCACTACTATCAAGTTATCGAGTTGCATTTCGCATTGAAAAAACCAGTAAGCCATATACTATTGCTGAAGATCTGATTTTAGCAGCAGCTGTTAAAATGGTGCAAATAATGGTTGGTGAAAACGAGGCTGCCAAGCTGAAAGCAATACTCCTCTTAATAATACTATCGAAAGAAGAACACGTGAGATGGCGGGAGATATTCGACCACAAGTTATTAAAAATATTAAGAAGTGGACGTACTTCTCCTTACAAATGGATGAATCCGCGGATATTTCTAACTATGCCCAATTTATAGCGTTTGTAAGATACGATACTGGACATGGTATCACAGAAGATATTTTATTTTGTACTCCAATAGATGTCAGTACCACCAGAAAATGCTTATTCCACACTTTGATGTAAAGTACTAATAAGTACGAGATTGACTGGGCAAAATGCTTTGCAATATGCACCGACGGCATCAAGGCTTTGACACGACACTATGTAGTCTTACTGTCAGATTAAAAGATATATTGCCAAATGTTACATGAATAACACTGTTTCTTACATCGAGGAGCTCTTACATCAAAATCTTTACCTCTTGAAATAGATTGTGTTTTGAAAAATGTTAATAAGATAAATTCCATTAAGGGAAAAGAATTGCAGACCCGTATTTTTAGAAAAATTTGCGCAGACTGATTAGGTTCTTTAAACGCAAATCTTTTTTGTCGCACGGAAGTAAGATGGCTTTCGAGGGGTAACGTCTTGAGAAAGGCTCTCCAGATAAAAGCGAAACTTTTGATGTATCTGAAAGATGTAACCCGGAATATGAGAATACATTTTTCAGTTCCCTTTGGTTTCTTAGGCTGGCTTTTCTTCCTGATATTTTCAAGCACTGAACACTCGGAGTAGCAGTAGCAGTCTGCAAGGCCGGTATATTAATATCATAACATCCATGGACAAAATTAACGGATTTATGAAAAACCTGATTTCTGGTCGACTTCAATTGAAATAAGTTTGTTCTATTTCTAGGCGTTCAAGAACTCATGGAAGACTTAGTTAAGGATGATAATATGATAAATTCTGAGCACGTGTTTGCAGTTATACAAGTTACTTTGCACAATTTAAAACAACAGCTTATTGACTATTTCTACAAAGAAATTCAAAAGAGTTATGAAAATCACAGATAGATACTGAATCCGTTTCTGGACAATTCACTTGACCAAGCTCACATTTCGACAAACATGAAAGAAGAATATATTGAAATATCATGTGATGGAATGTAAAAACCAGAATTATTTTCTAGAGCGTAGATCAATTTTGGACCAGATGAATACAAGGATTTCTCGAGCTTGTGGACAAAGCTATTAAGTTTTTGGTGCCATTTGCTGCATCATATTTGTTTATTAAGTTTGTCGTATATGACTGCCATCAGAACAGAAGTAAAAAACCTTGTTCCTATATTTACAGTTATTTATCTTTAAGTTCCAGCATTTATTGAAAATTTTAATATTTTAGGTTTGATTTATTTTTTTACTTTGTGAAAGGCAGAAATAAATATCTTGAAAAGCTATTTTGTTCTATTTTGGAAATTCTCCCGCAACACTATATCGCGAGCCCTAGGGGGAACGTGACCTACAATTTGGGAACCACTGCTTTAGGGCCTCTAAAGAAATGACAAAAACCGTAAACAGTCTTAATACCGTATTATTAACACAATTATTAAAAAAGTTGGATTCGAGTTGAAAACAGAACCTTTATTGGAGTTATTGGAAAGTTATTAAATTAAGGTTTAGTTTTTACAGCAGTTTCAACCCAAAAAGATAAAATATTTATAGCTTAATACATAAATTCACAAACAATGAGGATGTGAAGAAGTTACAAATTTTTATATACTTTTCTGCAAGTCACTCGTCAGCGATTGATTTCTGGATTGCTTACAAATCTAGACGGATTCTTTACCTTCACGAGTTCTTTGATATGTAAGATGTTCACGTATTACTTGTTTGTGTTTCATATCTAAAATCAACAGCATTCAGAAGCGGATTTATACATTCGAGCAGTTGAAGGGGGGGATTACAGGAGAATGTGACAAATCTATCGGTAATACAAGATATTTTTAACTTACTGTACTGCACTATCAAATCAACTTACTTAAGGAGGGAATCTACACTACTATAATTTGATAGTCAAATACATAACTAAATAGCTGTTTTATATTTTTTTGATTTTCTGTTCAGCGGCTTTTTCTACTATTAAGGTGTATTGTAACCCCACGAGGGTTGAACAGTACTAGTTTTACAAATTACTATTTCTTAATTCTAGTTACTTCCAATTTTTACAGATATTTTTCGTAGCTTAGCTTGTTTTGCCAACCCAGGTGTATGTAACGTTCGTCTGGTTTTTATTTAAATTCTTATGATTGTTAAATTCACATATCTACTTTAATTTGTAAATAGAGCATCTTACGCCATCTTTCGTTATCCCTAAAGTTATTACTGGTACGTGTATAGTTATATAAGCATTTTTTAAAGCATTTCTAGGAACTATAAGTCAAAATAAAGTTGAGGTTAATAATTGTAAATTAATATCGATGGTAAAGTCGGATGAAACCACATGCAGGAGTCAATAATTTAGTTGAGATTACCGTGTGGTTTGTCGAATCGTTTTAAATGGATAAAAAATTACTTCCGTTAGCACTTTAACGTTCCAGTGAGACTCCATTATTAGCCGACGTTGCCGTCTCCTCCACTCCCCCCACATAAGGGCGACTACCAAGTAAAAACCGACCTTTTCTTCGCTTTGCTTAACTTTATCGTCGAATTAAGGTAAAAACTACCCATATATGCAGTTACTAGTAAACACTGTTAGCAATGATTATTTGCTCATAAAGTGCTTCGATTTGTGGAAAATAGAAGTAACTTTATTTTCACGAAGTAAGGCAACCTTGCCGGTCTCGGTGGTGTAGTGGTTAGCGCACTTGCCGTTAGATCCAAGGAACGGTGTTTCGAATGCGTCCGAGGTTGGTGAGATTTCTCTGGTAGAGAAAAATCTGAAAGTAAGCCTTCTGTCGGATAAGAAGTAAACCCGTAGGTCCCTTACCACTGCGATGTGTGATACGTTAAAAAGCACTACTAGAGTTGGAATTACCCCAGATATGCAAAATTCATAGTTGGGGTGTACAATAAGCCAAGGGCTTCAGTGTATAGAGATGCTTGGAAAACCATGTCTTACATCTCAATAGAAAAAAACAAGGCAACCTTCTGTTACTAATTGTTTGATGATTTAATAACTAACTCTAACAGTTTTGTGGACTCAGATGATACTGAGTATGCAGTGATTTCTCTTATTTTACGGTGAATTTCGTGATCAATATCGAATGGGGTAACAGATTTGGACACCTCGAAGACTTTCTTTATACATAATTTTATATATTATATTCCCTTCTTCTTCTTCTTCTTCTTTCCTCATTCCTCAATCGTCCACGGCTGGACGTAGGCCTTGCCAAGGTTGTGCCAGACTGTTCTATCCTGGACAGTTGCTGCCGGCGACTTTTTTTATGTCTTCTAGCCATCTCTTCTGCGGCCGTCCCACGTTTGTTTTTGTCGCCATAGCGGAATACGGTGCACCCATTCATTTGGTGGTTTGCGCGCAACGAGTCCTACCCAGTTCCATTTTGATTACGCGATTCTTTGCGTCATATCCGTTACCCTTGTACGTCGTCTGATTTCGGTGTTTCGGATCCTATCTATCTTATCTGAGGCTTATGCCGAGGATTGTTCTTTCCATGGCGCACTGGGTCGCTACCAATTTTCTTGCGCTTTTTATGGTTATTGTCATGATCTCTGTGGCATAAGTACTGACGGCTAAAACGCAATTGCCCCAGACTTTCCACCTTTAGCTAATCGGCGCCTTTCGGTTTCTGAGAACCCAAATTAGTCTTCCAAAGGCCGTCCATCTAAGCTTTACTCTTCTTGGAATTTCGGCGACTTCGTCTTGTTTTCCTAGTGTAGTTAGGTGGCCGAGATAGATATAGGCTCTCTATGTTTTGCGTGTTTACCCGGAATTGTCTTTGGGCGGTTGACATCAGCTTCATTTTCCTAAGATTCATTTAGAGTCCTATGTTCTTCGAAGCTGAGACGAGGTCTGACAACATTTGTTCTAATCTTCTTAATTTCCACTGATTATGACTATATCGTCTGCAAAACGCAGATGACTCATGTATGTTCCGTCTGTGTTGACTCCCTTTTCCTCCCACTCTAGCCTCCTAAATACATTTTCTCACGCTAGCGTAAATAATTTGTGGGTGATTGTATTACCCTATCTGACGCCTCTCTCTGAAGGTATTTTTCTTGTGATGTTATTATCATCGATCCTAATGTGCATAGTGGCGCTTCTGTAGATATTTTCAACAACAAATATCGAGCGTGTCAAAGGTTTTCTTAAAGACGACAAACCCAAGATGTAATGGCATGTTATATTCCTCACATTTCTCTATGAATGTTCGCATCGCTTGTAAGTGATCAATGGTGCTGAAGCCTTTTCTGAAACCAGCCTGTTTCATGGGTTGGTAAAATCGAACTTATTTGCCAAGCGGTTAATTAAGACCTTTATTAATAGTTTTTATAAATGGGATAATAAATTAATTGGTCTGTAGTTTTCCATTTCCGTAGCATTTCCCTTTTTGAATAGTATCACTTCTGGATTTTTCAGGTTGTTGGTATTTTCCCTTCATTTAAATATTGATTCAGTAGAAGTTTTACAGCTCCAATTAGTGAGCTCCTACCCATTGTTTAATAATTTATGACTTGTTATTTTTGTGTATTTTTCTTCTTGTATATATTTAAAAAAAAATTCATGTAAGGTGGAAGCACAATAAGAAAAATTCGACTCACCGTAATTTGTTGGTCCTCGGTCCTTTGACGAGGATCTTCGTTTAGCTGCGACTTGAAAGGGTGGCGCCCCCTTGTTTTGACTTAGTCTATACATTGTGACAATCAAGACGCCTTCTGTAAGCGTTTTCCTCGAACCCTCCTTCCTCCCTGTGCTAGCCGAACAGCATCTAACATCAGTTTGTTGCGGGTTAACAAAAACGAGCGTTTCAACCGTAGCACAGGGTCCCAAAAACGAACTGATTGTGTATTTATTATTCTCAAAACGTTAATGTACTTTGATATAAAATTCTTCTGAAGATTAATTGCACTACACTGTGCAGTGCAGACCACGTTAAATCATAGGTCGACGGTGTTCTACGTTACCGGTACCACAAATTATAAATGCTGCACTTGAAGAAGATAAGTATAAATTATTACTGGTATGGGTTTGGGGAAGCCAAATAATTGCGACATGTAAAAAAGTTCTTCGTTGTAGTAATGTAGCAGATTTCGCTAGTACGAGAAAAGGGTACTTGATTCTTGTCGCATAATAATGAACCCACCCATTCTACATTGACTATAAAGTCATTTCTCCTGCAGTACAAATTTGTTAAGATCTATCACATACCCCATTTACCTGACTTAGCACCAGTAGACTTTTTCCTCTTTCCTAGAATGAAAGCTGTACACAAATAGAAGCGAAATTAGGATGTAGAAGATATTAAGAGAAATGGGACCGCTGAATTGAAAGCAGTTTCTTCGGTTGCCTTTACCGCTTGTTTTCAAAAACGTTTAGAACTTTATATAATAAGTAAATGCAGATTATTTTACACAAACATCAAATATGTTCGTATTCATTAAACTGTTTTCTTTTACTGTGCCATTGCCGGAATAAAATTGACAAAACTCGTATGTGTTTATGCGCGAAATGCTAATAAAGATCTTCTATAATTATAGAATATCAAATCAGGAGGCTTACGCAATCTCGTATTCAAAATCAAGCAGTAAACAAAACATATGCTAAAGGTGAATTATCAAACCGTGCAGTTCACATAACCATTTTGTAGGTGCAAATAAAACACGTGTTCGATATAAACTGTCAAACAATGACAGCTACATGACCTGGAACATTAAGCACAAACAACAATTTGTAGTGGATTCCATGTAACCCGAAGGGTGTTACTCCTACATGCAACTACTAATGTCGTAGCGGAAACAGATTACGTTTCTACACTGTATTGGATAATCATAAGCTCTGACGTGTACGGTTTATTTTACTCAAACCGTTTCAGGGGTTATAAGAATATGCCGAATTTATTATTTTTAATAATAAGAAACATTATTTATTTTATGATTTCGTATCATTTTATTTGACAACCAAAGGCTTGATTCTATTAACTCTTCTAAGGTAGGTAAAACGATTCACTAAACTTTTTTACTGAAATAAAAATTCTTTCTCTCATCAACCTGCCAGGGTATTTAAGTTGAGGTTTGTTATTCATCAGTATAACTTTTCTAAACTGATGCCTTCTTGTTATGTCGTTCACATAAGTTACATTTATCATATTATTATTGTTAATAAAACTTGCTAAGTCTAAAAATTCGTTTTAACCTTCGTAATACCAACTGGGGTACAGGTGTACCACAGTGGTACATTTTGGACTCTAACTTCTTTTTTTTCAATATAACTCGCACTTCGTGATTTTTTACATTGTTAATTAAAAGCAATCGGAATTACACCTGGCGATATTTGGGTTCTGATTGATTAAATTTGCTAACAGAAAATTAAAATGTGGAGTGGGGTACGCCTGTACCATGCATTTTCTCTGGATTAATCCTAACTTCAAAAAGTGAACAGCTGACGTTTGCATCACACATGCATCAGTTTCCTATAGATAATTGATTGTTTTATCGTTTTTGAGTGTTTAATACTAAACGAACATGAATAGAAGGTTTAGAGATCCGAACCGCCTCACTGAAGATGAATTGAGGGCATGCTTAGACGACGACGATGATGAATTAGAAGATTTGGAGGTTATTCTCCCGGATTCTGTCGACAGTGAGTATAGTGACTCTGAACCAGAAGAGATCGAGGTGGTACATGATATTACTGATGGAGAATCCGACGAAAACTTGAATAATTCGGTAGCCAATACTCCATCAGAAACAACTGAGAGCCAAAGCGAAGAAAATTTGCTTTCCTACATAGCAAAAAATGAAATGGAACAAGCACCCCATGAGGAAAAGCCGCAGAGATGCTAGCAACGGCATCAAACGAAACTCCGGTCTTACCGAGAAAGCTCAGTTTACAACGATGGAGGAATTGTTTCGTTTATTTATCACCGATGATATGTTAAAAACAATTGGCATAGAAACCAACCCTAAGGCAGAGGAGGCAATTACAATTTGGAACACCGAGAATCCGACAAAATTTCGAACATGGAAAAATACTGATCCGATTGAAATTCGGGCATATATTGGTTTACTTATGTTTTTGGCGCCATAAAAGCCACTGATGAACCAGTATGTTTTTTGTGGTGTACTGATAAATCTTTTCTTCGACCTATTGTTTCTGCTACCACGTCTCGAACCAGGTTTCAGCTTTTGACAGGATGTATGAGATTTGATAATTTCGAGACTCGAGAAGAAAGAAAAGTCAAGGATAAATTAGCCCCAATCCGTGATATATTTGGTATGTTCATATAGCAATGCAAAGCGATTTATTACCCTACTTCACATCTGACAGTAGAAGAACAGTTAGTGCCATTCCGAGGACGTTGTTCAGTCAGTGTCTATATGAAGAGCAAATATGGCATTAAAATTTGGGCTTCAGCTGACTCCTCACATGCATTCACTATAAACATGCAAGTTTATTTAGGAAAAGTTGGAAATGTGGCCAAGAAAAATCAGGGCGAACGAGTTGTTTTTGATTTAGTTTCACGTGTAAAGGGTGGCCATGGAATTACTTGTAACAATTTTCTATGAGTCTTTCATTGGCTGACAAGCTATTACAACAGAACTTGTCTCTCTGTGGAACGGTTCCTAAAAATAAAGCGTTTCTTCCAAATGAACTTTTACCCTTCCGAAATAACCCTGAAAAATCTAGCATGTTTACATTCATCGAAAAACATACCTTGGTCTCATATGTACCAAAGACAAATAAAGCGGTAGTTCTTTTATCCACGGAACATTTTGATGACGCAGTTGCTGGAAAGGATTATAGCTGTACCCCTGATTTTATACTGCATTGTAACAATACCAAGGGCGCAGTAGATACCGCCGATAAGATGGCAAAACAGTATTCTGTCATTCGCAGTTCTAATCGTTCGCCAATGGATATCTTCGGTCATATCGTGGACATGGCAGCCATAAATACTTTCATTCTATAGGACATAAAGGGAAATGAGGAAGAAAAAATCCGTTACTTGGACAAAAGGAGAAGGTTTCTGCTTTTGCTGGGTAAAGGTTTAGTGAAAGTACATGTGTCAAGAAGATATGTGTCAAGTATAGTTTGAACAAAATTGCCCAGGAATGTTAAACTATATTGGACGTTTTTCTGGAACTTTCAAACAGATCCCCCAAATAATGCCCCTGGAAGGTGTTGTATCTGCACTAGAGGAAGGGATAGAAAATCGCATAATAGATGTGTACAATGTAATCATTCTGTTTGCTTAGAACACTGTACAAAGCAGTTTTTCTGCAATAATTATCAATAAGTTAAAAATGTATGTATAATTTATTTAGTATATAAAAATTTTGAAAATATATCGTAACAAAAGTTAATCGCAATCTATATAGTATAGCCAGTAACAGTAAATTATAAAATAATATTAAAGAGATCAATTTACAAAGAAAATAAAACGGAGTATGCATGTACCCCATTTGATATTATATGAGTGTAATTTGACCAGGTATTAGGAAGGTTAATCAAAATATCGGGTAGAAATAGATAAGTCGTGAATGAACTTGCAGGTCCACTTCGTGATAATAAGTCTAAGTGGATATTTCTGGATAGTCAAATAACACAGAGAGATGGCTTCATAAATTTACATTATTATATTACGATTTAATGAGACAATAATTATTTTTTCTTAAACTCCAAATAAAACGAGTGTTCAAGTCTATGAGTGTCATTGAATTACTACTTCATCCGAAGATTTGTGCTATAATTATTAAATCCGCATTATCCTAGGAGAGTAAACTACAAACACCATTAATACAGTATCACCTTAGGGGATAAACAGTGGTAAGCTTCGTGAATATTACAAAAACTCGAAATGCACTGTAGAAAGACTAATAGTGTTTTCCGGCTATTTCGCAGGAAAAAAGACGAAACACTCTCATTTACAGAGAAGTGAGAGTTTCTTGAAGTTTCATCAATACTTAATCGAAAGCGAAAAGCATTCGTGTTTAGTGTTGTATGTGGGAGAACTTGACCTAGTAGTTTTAAGTTCACGAAACAGCAAAGCTTTGTCAGGGGTGGAGTTTACAAAGAATAATATCACATTTGTTAATTGCTATTTGCTGCCTGCTAATACAATATCGAAAATTCAAAGAGATAGCATTGATTTGAATTCCTATTATAGTGGATTTTAGAAGGCAAATGCGTGTTTGTACACTTTATTTAAAGTTTTTAACTAGTGATAGCATTAATACAAGAATGTGTTAATTTTAAGAACAATGTTTTAACGGAAATCCATGTTTTTAAATTCAGGGCGAGAACTTGGTCAATGATTATTAAAGAGCGGATTTCAGGGCAAATGCCTATTCAATACCGATGTAGGCACGCACGTTAGAGTTGAATATAAATCCGTTTGCTAAAAATTTGAATATTTTGAACCATACCTGTTTTTGCCTATTTGCATATTTTTACAATAATTTTGAATACCTAATTTCATTCTGAATAATTTTGTGTGATGCCTAAATTTATTTAGAAACAGAAACAGAAACATTTTGTTGACTGCAAATTTGGTACTGCCACAAGAGCTGTAAATTTAAATATACTTTGAGTTTCAATAAATATAATTGAAGAAATATATATACAACCGTGGGGAAAACTCTTTGCGAAGTAGGCTGTACCGGACTTCAAAATGTTTAAAACCTGAAGATATAAACATAAAAAAAAATGGGCAAATTCAAATTTGCACCCGTGACATATTGCAAAATCGAAAGATGCTTTTCAAGTTTAAATACAATTTATCAGATAACAGGCAATCTTTTTGGATAAATCGGCAACCTTCTTGAGTGATCGGGGTACTTCAGTATCCAGTAAGTGGTGGCCAAAGCCGCGCGGGGGGGGGGGCACATCATAGGTATCCTAACCTTTAAGTCAAAAAGTGATCCACAAAATATGGAATCCGCTCCTGCGGGAAGGGCTTTGGAGCCAGAGTGGCGAGGCTCTATGTTGTACCCTTCATTCAATGTTCCAGCTGGCGTGGTGGCAGTCACTACCCTTCCGCTGAGTACCTGCGAGCTATTGGGTTGGTGGTAGGTTCTAGATTACCATGCCACAGATTGTACACTATTGTACAGTTGTAGCAGTTTTGAGATTTGTGAAACCACTTGAAATGTAACCGCCGACAATTGGCGCTCGAAGCAAGCTCCATAATTTTAAATTTTTAGTCATGTTAGTAAATTGCTTTGTAGTTAGTCACATTTTCTTTATTTAGTAATTTATGTACCCTAACATCTACGAGTTTACGCACTATTAACAGTTTGTACACTCTTATATCTTATAAAATAGGTTGATTCATTTCAGGTATTTTATTTATTTAAGAGCTTTTTAAAATTACTTCTGGTATTATTTAAAACATTTTGTAACTGGCGACCTTTGAGCTTTGATGTTGCACAGCCTTCTTTCCTCCGAGTATTTTGAGCAGTGGCACATGTGTTTTTGGACGGTAATGTTTGTTGAACATTGGTCGCACTTTGGGGGTGGTTCCCTTCGCAGCAAGTATCTATGGGTTAGTAGGCAATGGCCTATTCGTACACGGGTGTACACTACTTCTTCTCTTCTTGCTGCAGGATGTAATTCACAGGTGTGTTCTTGACTAATCGCAGTTTGTTTTGAATTTGGTCCCAGTAGGCGTTCCATTTTTGTTTAAGTATGGTTTTTTGCTTAGTTATGAGATAGAATGTTATTGGTATCTGGTTTTCGTCGATATTCTGGTTTGCCTTGCTTGTTTTGCGGTACAGTCTGTTTTATTCCATTGTATGCCGTTATGTCTGCGAACCCATACAAATAAAATTGATTCGTTGGCATTTCTAGAATCGCTGTTGTGTCGTGGACTTTGAAGACGTATGGATTATCGCCATTTATTTCATATTTCTGCCAATATCTGAATGGCGCTTAAAGAGTGTAAAAATCAAAAACTTCTCTTGTGGACAAATGTAAAAGAAATGTTAGTGTTAGTTGGATTGCATGGAGTTTTGCAGTAAAAACTGACGCCCTTTCACAGAGTTTGAAGCCTTTCATATAGTTAGTCTGTATGAAAGCGCTTCCCGTATTTTCGTTTATTCGCGAGCCATTGGTATATGTATATGTGTTGATAGTTAGAGTATTTACTAATGAGCTCTTCGATGTGTCAGCTGGCGTGGTGGCACCCTTCCGGTTAGAACCTGCGAGCTATTGGGTTGTGGAAGGAGCAAGTCTACCACGTCTCACATTCACTATTGTACAATCAGTTCTGAAATTAGATAGAACAGAAGAAACCAATCGAAATGTGACCGCCGACAATTGGCCCTCAAAGGAAAACTTAAAATGTTTGTAATTTTAGTAAATTGCTTCCTAGTTAGTCACAATTTTATGTAACTCAGTTTCACATTGTTCTGTTTAAATGTCTATATTAAAATAACGATAAAAAAGAATTTTTTGTATAGTTTATGGAGTAATGGGGAGGAAAAGTGGTATAAAAAATATACCATCTCCCGGGTAGTGTAACTATTCTTCGAATTCTCGGCTTGAGGATTAAGGTTCCATTATAATAATAATAATAAAAGCACGAGTCAAAACAAAAATAAATGGGTATATCGTCAACACTTCTGGGGTCTCCCCACTCATTTTTGTAGTTCTTGAGCGCCAGTGAATTACTTTGAGTGTCCACATAGATGGATCCTGTCTTGCGACGTAGCCTATCCATCTTCATTTGAGCTACTCTTTGAATTACGTCCGCTACTCTTGTTCTGTTTTTCACAATGTCTTAAACTGATCATCAGCGTTGCACGTTCTATCGCTTTCTGAGTTGTTTTGAGTCTCTCCACGCTCCTATCCGTAAGAGTTATGGTCTATAGACCGTATGTGGTTACAGCTAAAACACATATGTCATACACCTTCCTCTTTAAAAATCTAATTCATTAAAAAGGACTCAGTTTCCCGTATGCTAAAATTATTTGCCACTACTTATACCAACATGAAGTACATATTTAGAACATTAAGTACATGCAAGTCCAAGGTTTAAATATCAGTAGTTATGAATATTGTCAATACAATTTTGAAAATTTTATTAATCTAGAAATTGTAATCTTATATCAAGAGATCCAAAAAAAGCTGATCCCCCAGTGGGCTGTGGAATGAAAAGTCACGTATTTTCTAGACTAAAGGAATGTTTATAATGTCAATTTCAGATTAGGTTGTGTTAGCTGGAATTAAATAATAATGAAACGTCATTTTTAGGAGCCGAAATCTTTTATTGAGCAACAGTAAAAGAAATGAATAAACCTGAACTAAATCACAACAAATGTTGAAAATGTCTGCCTTCTTCCTTCAAACATACCCGAACTCGTCTTCTCATACCTTCCAAAACATTTTGTAATAATTGATGTGAGTTGTTAATTTTTGACAGTTTTCTTCAATTCTAAGTTTCAGTTCGTTTAAATCATTAACTGGAGTTTTAAAAATGGTGTTTCTCAAATAGGGCCATAGAAAACAGTCCAAAACAGTAATATCACAAGAGCGGGCGAGGGGGCCAGGGTGTTGCAGTATTCCTACTAATGATTCGGTCATCAAAATATTCGCGTAAAAAATTAATTGTATCTGCAGCTGCATGAGCTGTTGCGCCATCCTTTTGTAGAAAACCATCCCGTAGCTCATCATCGTGAAGTTCATTTAAGAAAGGTTGCTATAATTCGTTCCTATACCTTGCTGCAGTTAGCTTGCCTTCGAACAATATTGGCCCAACTAATCTACGACGACCCATTCCAACCCAGACTCCTATTTTCGGTGGATGAAGGGGAGCTTTAATTGTAACGTATGGATTCTCGCTACTCCAAATCCGCATATTCTCTGAATTAACATACCCAATAAGGTAAAACCAGACTTCGTCGGTAAAAAAGGTTAAATTTAACTGCTCATCATTGAGATTATCCAAAAACCAACGACAAAACTGAACTCTTTTTGGATAATCCTGCTGTAAAAGCTCCTGAACGGAAATAAATCGGTAAGGATGCAGATGCAAAACTTGTCTCAATATTCTGTGGCAAGTACTGTAACTTAAATCATCAACTTGCTGGCATAAATGTCTAATTGGTGTTTTTGGAGTCTCGTCAATTCGTTGTCTTACAGTTTCAATTAAAGCAGGTACTATCTTTTTTGGCCTACAGACCCTTCTTTCCTTCCAACATTTCCAGTTTCTCGAAAATTGCTGACTAAATTCTTAACCGAAGCATAAAGTTTTCGGTATGTAACAATTTCATTGGGATACCTCTCTCGGAATTCCACAAAACAAGGAGGAATCGAATAGGTCCATTCTCCGTCAACTTGAAAGCCGTTCCTAAAGTAAGATTCAATAATAAATGCTCTTTGAAATGTATTAAAAATCATTTTAACAATCTGTCAGCTTTGTATCAAAAAAAGATAACTAGTTTATCTGACATCATAAACATTCCTTTAGTCTAGTAAAGACGTGACTTTTCATTCCACAACCCGCTGAGGGTCAGCTTTTTTTGGATCTCTTGATAAATCAAAACACTATGTTTTCAGTTTTTACAATTTTTGTACTATTAGCATGTCAGTGATATATTCAATAATATTATTAATTAGATAGTTGCAATAAAAATTAACGCCTTTCACCGTGGAAACTTGTCAACATTGTTATGTTCAACAGGGGTTATTTCAACTGGAGGAGGTTATGCACGATTTGAAGAAATATGTTCGGCTTTGAATATTCATACCGTCCATATGAGGACAAATAATAAATATGAGGATAAATCCCAAAAAACTGTTTGTACTAACATAATGAGAGTCGCCAAAATTAATAAACAAGAATGCTTACAAAACTGAAATGTTTTAGCAATTGCAGTGTAAGGTGGAATTGTTTTAGAAGAGTTCAAAAAAATCATTCGAAATATATAGGTTAACTTAAGATAAACTTGTAAAGGATGGCGATAGTAGTGCAATAAGGAAAATTAAAGATGCCGCTTCTTATGATCCACTACATGTATTACAAAAAATCAAATATAGGAATAAAACAAATTGCAAAAAACAACAAGAGTTGAATCGTCAATTAGATATTTCTTGTTAAAGAAGCAACTCCGATTGCGTTATGGTAGTAGAGCAGCCGTTTATTAAAACTAGACACATTAAACGGCTATAAACATGTTCGTGGTAAACACTCCGAATGAGCTGATTATTTTTGGAATGGGTCCAAAGATAGAGATGTCAACGTATACCGAAATAACAGCTAGTTCTATCTACCAAGATTTATTGACCGCGATTAATAGTGTGGATATGCACGCCAACAGTTTAAAAAAAGATGTCGATACAAATATTGTAGCCATTTAATCCGCTAGCAGCAAAGTATATTCCCACCTTCACTGTCCTCAACGTGATCATTTTTAACCTGGAAAGATGACCTATTTGGGGTATCTTCAAGGCGCGCTTTGTACATCCGTAGAGGGTACCAAAACTACAGTATCCGTTATGTTCAACTTAAAGTTGAGAAATAGTTATTCCAAATAGTTAACTTTATCGCAACCAAAGACTTTTGACTAACTTTCCAGTGCACAATATAGCTGCATGTCTGTAGAATGACCTATAGTGGTTAGTTTTTGGTTACATGCTCTATAACAAGTTATAATAATTAACAAAATATACTTGTAAATCCCAGCTAAAAGATAACCATAGTAAGTTGATAATAGTTGCACATACTGTTATGAATTACCATATTGCAATTGGATTTAAAAATATTCGTCATTTTAGCTACTGACCGAATATCTTATTGTCCGGAATTCGTAAGAAAATTATTTACAACTTGAATCAAAATGTAATGAGATTATGGTTTGTTTACCATCTTTCAATTACTTATTTGCAGAAATAAATAACAAAATAGCAACAAAAACATATAGTTAATAGACCCATAATACCATAAATTATATTTCGTGTTTATGTTTATTTAAACTATCGTGTAAACTCTAAGATAAGTACTGCTATTCTTTTGTCATCTTTCTTGGTTAACTTGCTAACAATAAAGAAAACCGTTTCCTAAGTGAAAGGTGACCGTTAAATTTTTGTGGCAGTTGTTCAAATGAATCCACAACCCAAACGAAAAAACAATTTGGAAGAATCTTCTGTAATGCTTATAGATTAGTCATACGTACTTACGTTGGGTGCATTTCGAGTAAAACGCAATTTACTTTAAGGAAGGAATTAGCAATTCCACTACAGTTATTTAGTATTTTGGGTTTAACAACAAAATTTTAAATGTTGATAGGTAATAATTTTTGTATTTTATAAATAAAATTACTATAAATATTGCAACATGAATATGGTCCACAACGTTAACTACTAAAGGGTGGACGGTTCGGCGAAAGAAGACAAGCCCTGTATCTTCCGGGGTTTCTTTCTTAAACCATTAAAATTAGCAAAGCATGGGCAATGGTCCTATTCCTAAAAAAAGTAGCGTCCATTTTCAGTTACAGTCTCACGTTGATCGTGCATCCTTTCTAATAGTTGTTAAAGTATGTGTTTTTTATTCCATTAAACTTAATTTAATAATTTAATGTGACAAGAACGGCCAGTTGTAAGTTCTTGTTGGCCCTTCCCTGATAATGCTGGGTGTTGTTCCCAAATAGCGACGCGGTCTAAGCCGAAAGTAAATTGTAATATTGACATGATTTACCCATTGTATTAAAATTTAATTTAAGTAGTATATTTTCCTAAAACTTTATAGAACAAGGCCAATTACTACGTTCAACATAAGGACATTCATAAAGAGACCTGGGTTTCGCCAGATGGCAACAGGAAGAATCAAATTAACCACGTCATGATAGATAAATGCCATCAAACAGATATTATAGGCATTAGAAGTTGCCGTCGGGCAGATACCGACTCTGACCACTATCTAGTGCGCAAAAAATACAAGCAGAGAATAAGCAACGAGAGTAAACAAAAAGGGACAACACCAAAAACTTACAACCTAGAGACCTTAAAAATAGAAGAATTAAGGAGCAGATACGAAGAAGAAGTAAACAACCTAATAAGAGAACAAACGGAACCAATCCAGCAACGAATAATAGTAGAAGGACAATGGAGAACTATAAAGGAAGTGTTAAAAACCGCAGCAGAAAACAAATTATTCAACACAAGAAAAAGGGAACAAAATGGTTGGTATGACGAGGAATGCAAGTATGCACACAAACTACGAAATGAAGCCCGAGTAAAAATGATACAGCGTAAGACGCGCTACACAATACACCAATACGAAGAAAAACGAAGAGAAGCTCACAATCTCTGCAGAAGGAAAAGAAGAAGAAGAAAAGAAATTTTGAGAAGAAGAAGCTAGAACAAATAGAAAATATCAAAACATAAAAACAAACAAAACAGGTTTTATAACAAGAACAAAATACGTCAAAATCAAAGATAGAAACCTAATAGGCTGAGAAAGGGAGGGCCGAATATTTCAAAGAACAAGTCAACGACAATGCTAATATACACGAGGGAGACAGGAGTGTTGGTGAAGACGACGATGAGAATGCAGTTGAGAATGAGAATGTAGAACAACGCGGCGACCACCATATAATTATTGAGCCCCCAACAAGGGAAGAAGTTGAGACACAAATTAAAAAGTAAAGAATCATAAGGCACCTGGAGAAGATAGAAGAAGCGCAGAACTACTGAAAAACGGCGGAGAGCAGTTACTAATAAAAATGCACGAACTAATAAATGGAATTAGGCAATAAGGAATAAATAAGAAAAAAATAAGGTAATTAGGAATAAGGGCATCATATTTCCGCTGTTCAAAAAAGGCGATAAGCTGTTATGCAGTAACTACAGAGGCATATCACTATTAAATATATCATACAAAATACTTGCAGTAGTAATAACCGAAAAGTTACAACCCTATGCAGAGGAAGCCCTAAGAATTCCAAAGCGGTTTCCGAAAAGATAGGTCAACTACCGACCATATTTACAGTATACGGATGATACTATAGAAGTGCTACGAATGCAAAACTGATGTACATCAATTATATATCGATTTCAAACAAGCATACGGTAGCATCAAGAGAGATTATGTGGAAGATACACTTATAGAACTTAATATACCAGGAAAATTGATAAGACTAATAATGATGATGCTAACACGTACACATAGCAAAATGAAAATATCAACAGACCTATCGCAAGAGTTTGAAGTAAATCAAAGTGTGACAGGGTGACTCTCTGTCCTCTACTTTATTTAATCTAGTCCTAGAAAGATGCATTAGAGCAATTACAGGAAACTCTGGTGGAACCCTTTTCAACAGGTCTCGCCAGTATTTGGCGTACGCAGACGACGTACCCATCCTATCAACAACGAGGGAAGCACTCAGTCTTTTTAGAGCTAGAAGAAGAAGAAATGTTACAAAATATACAAGTAAACAGCTACGTATTTGAAAAAGTAGGTTTTAAGTACCTAGGCAGTGTCTTGACCAACCAAAATTACACCAAGGAAGATATGAAGGTTAGAATAGCGACAGGAAACAGAAGTTACACTACAGACCATCTTAAAATCAAAAAATATATCTAGAACTGCAAAAGTCAAAATATATGAAACCATAATAAAACCCACAGTCACATATGCTTCAGAAACATGGGTACTTACGGCAGAAGATAAGCTTAAATTGGGCACATTCGAAAGAAAGGTGCTGCGAAAAATATACGGACCAATCAACAAAGGGGGTGTATGGAGAGTACGAAGAAACCAGGAGATAAGAAACCTATATAAAAAACCCAGCATAATTAATTCCATAAAAAGATTGCGATGGATAGGTCACGTGTTGCGAATGAGAGAAGGAAGATTTCCAGAAAAAGCATACCAATCGAGAGTAGAGGGCGGAAGGCGAAGAAGAGATATGCCGAGGAAGAGATGGGGTGACGAAGTGTAAGAAGACCTTAGAAAACTAAATGTCAGGAGATGGAGGATGAAGGCGCTAGAGAGAAGGGAGTGGAAAGCCGTGGTTTAGCAGGGTCCTAAGCGGACTGTAGAGCCAAGAAGAGAGACTGTTTGATCAATTCAAAATATAAAAATGTTGTCGATACAAATTATGATAGATCTGTCATGTATCTACCTACTGACACCAAGGATTTTTTATCAGCGTTTATTTACTGAAAACCCATAATCAGAATTTGAGATTGAGATTCCAAGCACCTTCGCGTCAGGAGATAGGAGAAAGAAAAGTACCTAGTCAAACCAATTTGAAGATGAAGTTCATGATTTAGAGCCCATGTTAAGCTGTAGTGCTTACTGGAAGTCACGAACGGTATCATTAAGATAAAGAATTTTGAATTCGAGAAGTCTTAAACTGGAAATGAAATAACATTTACGAAAACTATTTACAAAAAGGTACTTGAATAGGGACGTACAACAGAATAGTTTACACTTTAGTGAAACTGATACGATTATTGTGGCTCTCAGTATTTAAGCTACTTAATATCTTGCCGCCTTGTACATTCCCATATCGTAGTATAACGCTCGTCGCTTCGACTTTATCTGTACAGTTAGAGCTCCTTCGCGTTTTTGTCGAAACTCAGAAACTGTTGATTCGACTTTTATGGAATTAAGAAGTCGATTAGGAAAATAAATTGTTTAAATTAAAGTGTAATTTAAGTATTTTCCGATTTTTTAATCCGTAAATGCCCCTACTAAAACGTTCAACTAGAAATACTGTTGTAAATATATGAAGTTCCTTATCTGAATTACCAGAAAGTTAAGGCAACGTTTTATTAATTTTCTTAATAGTACTATATTAAAATGTATCCTAAAATTGAATTCAAATAAATAAGTGGAAATTGGAAAAGGGGTTGAAATAAAACGGGCTTTCCTTGTAAACAAATAAACAGGAAAGCGAGCCGTACATAACTGAAAATGAACTTGTAATGTTTACCGTTCATGATCGCTGAAACAGCAATCGCGACGGCTGCCGTGAAATTAAAAAGAAGTAAATTTCCAGAAACCCATTTAAATTCGACGAAACGGCACCACAATGTCTCCCTTAAGAAAAACAAACGCGATTAGATTACATTTCAAGTAATAAATTTTCCGGTGTCTATACAACGCTGCGGTTCTTCAGTAGAATTCCAGAGCAGGAGAGTTTTGCTTTCTTGGGAATGATTTATTTGCAGTTTCTTTTTAATCAAGATGTTAAGATGTGCATTGGACTATATCTAATAAATCACCAACTTGGCTTTCATATATTAATACCAATTTTTCCAGTACGTCAAAAACATTTCCCATTTTTTTAACAATCAAAGTTAGGGTTACGATCGACCTTTCGGGGGGCATATAAAAACTACTGAATTTTAAATTTAGGAAAGGTTATAGCGCTTTTGCATATCATTTATGGAGTTCCTGGGTAAACAAACAGAGGATTCAATCACAACTCACTGGCGGCGACAGGCAGGTGACATACAACAGATAATAACACATAGATTTACTGATCTGTCAATAAACATTGGGCAGTTGTATTTGCCGGGTGTCGTCCAGCCCCCTTCCCCTCAATAATAATTTTATGTAGGCGCATTTTCGATTCCATATCTGCCAACTGACTACCTACCGAATGATTGCTAGGTAAATAATGATTAACCATGCCACACAGATTATCTACTCATATAGGTACATGTATCTGTATAACTACTACACTTCTGTATCCAATAGAACCCAGCGCTTGTATACCACATGTAATATCAAATAGATAATACGTAATCATTTGGATAAAAACATTTAACACTTCTTGGGATATAAACCATAACTTCTCCAGCGACGCAACTGCTTATTTTAGCTGATATTACCAGTGCAGACCATCTTCATACATAAACACAGAAATGGTAACACTAAATTCGCACTTTGCCTCAGCTTAGAGGGTAATCGCATCGCAATCGGTTGGTGGGTTCGCAAAAGCAATTAATTAGTTATTACACCAAATATAAGGTTACGCCTGGCTACCAACAACACTGCTTTTTATAGACTACCATTGGTAACCCTTCGTAACACTTTGCTAACCCTTGTTTATCCCCCATATTCCAAAAAACCCTTGCCTGTCCAATCTCTTGTTCAAACCTTTATAATCTTTCTCGGCTGTTGTTGAGAACTGACAGAAGCTACGTGTATTTCTGTAAATATTTGTTTTTTAAGCGTAGATTTAAGTAATACTCACAGCACACAAAACCCCCTGCTTAACACACGTGTATTTCATCTTCCTCAGCTTGTAGGAGCGGCCGTTTTTCGCAGGGACGGACTGTGGAAGTTTTTCCAACTTCTTCGAGTGCTTTATCTCTTACGAGACGTAGCGATCTTCTCTCCTATGCCTGTGTTGCGAGTTTAAAGTATCACAGACATAGAGGACCTACAGCTTAACGTGGGCTCCGAACCACGGGAAGTGTAAACACTTTTGCTCCAGATAAGATTTACTAGGCAGAATACCTCGCTGGTTTGCCATTGCCT
The DNA here is from genome assembly GCA_014611495.1 of Limonius californicus. Lineage (NCBI taxonomy): Eukaryota > Metazoa > Arthropoda > Insecta > Coleoptera > Elateridae > Limonius > Limonius californicus. The sequence continues at coordinate 79,178 of JABXWE010001534.1, read as the reverse complement.
TGCGAGGGAGAACGGTCGTTAAAAATCCGATGTTCCGGTACTGGGAATTGAACCCAGGACCTTCGGCGTATAAGTCTAATGCGCTAACCTCTAGCCCACGGTCTCCTTTCTAACTAACAGTAATAATTAACACAACGCTTACCGATAGGGTCTCAGAATAGGTTGTATGTACTCATCTAAGCTAAATTTTTGATAACTGAAAATATGGCCGACTTTACTAGATATTCTCTGATGTACCTAACCTGTAATGGGTACTGGGTAACCAAATGTTACCACTGAGCAATGGGTATACCCACGTCATTGTGTACAGCAAAAAACTTTCACAAGTCGCGGTACGTACACTATAGGGAAAAGTGTGAAACAACAGGGAACCCCATCAAGTGCAATGCAAATATCACTGGCTACTATTCTCGGCCAACCAGGTCGGGGTAAGGTCGAATGACCACGCTAGATCAACAATCTTCCAAGCATTGAGCAGCTTGAAACTGAATTGTGGCAGGTACGCTCACCTCTAGGACCATTGGCGCAGTCTAATTGCACAACAGTATTAAAAGTAGAAACATCTACAGATAACGGGCGGATATTATGTATGAAATGTTATATTGTTTAAATGGTCGTAACGGCTTGTCTGAAAAGTAACTGTTCTGTGACCATGTTTTCCATGACTTTTCACGCAAATTCGCATCAATTTCGCCGATAACTAGGTAGTTATGTTGTTTGAGCTCAAGAATTGTTGCAGGTTTATCATCGTAGACTTTACTTTGTAGAAACCACCATAGGAAAAAATCCAACGATGTTGTATCGCAAGATCGCGGAGGTCAGTTGACGTCGCCCAAATGAGAAAAAACACGGTCAGGAAACTTCGTCTACAATAACTCTCATGTACCTTTCCTGTACAGTGTGGCAACTGGCGCCATCCTACTATATGTTCTCCAAGTCCATTCCATACAATTTGTGTAAAAAAATTCACGATAACGGTTGCCATCCAGTGCCACTGCAATTCCATTTGCATTTTCAAAGAAGTATCGTTCGATGATACCTCCTGCCCAGAAACTACACCAGATAGAAACTGTTTCACGACGTATGGATTGCTTATAAACGACTGTTCAGCTCCCCAAGGACAATACGTAATTAATTGTAGTTTACCTATTGTTTTGATAATAAATTTTTAGTTTAGATTAGTATGCGTTATTCTACTTTATAGCGTTCTGTACTTAATTTCCCGTGGCTCTAGACTACAATAATGTCAAATCTCAAAGACATATTTGTACAAAATGGTGACACTTTTAAAACTGTCAGATTTTATTGAAACAATCTATAAGTGCAACAACTACTACAGCGCATACCAAGACTTCAGCTACAGCGCCTTGCAGGTAGCAACTACATAGGTAACCACCACTTCATTGCATTTAACAGTTAATCAACATACATTGTTATCCATTTATCCCGAACTCGTGAACTGTGCATCCGTCTAAAAACCCACGCTCTGACTTATTGACTGCCCTAATATTTCCCCAATCCTAGCAGCAAGCAGCAATTGCCATAGAAATAATTTAGTAGACAGGACAGCTAGTATTTTAACCACAGCGATTAGCAAAACACATTTAGCAATAAATCCAAATGCCAGATCCCCAACACTGCAATCCTGCTCATAATCACAATATCTACTACAGCACAAACCTCCACTTCATTGTAGCCAACAATTAACCAACACGCATTGTTATCCACTTATCCCAAACACGTGAACTGTGTACCCTTCTGAATGACTGTTTTCCTCAATCATACCTAAGAGCATACCTCTGCAACGAGTGCCAGTTTTTGGAAGTTTTGATAATAACTATAATCATAATTTAAACTATTACTATCTGTACTACAGTATCAAAAGTAGAAGCATTATATATGGATCTATACAACAACAACTACAGCATATAGCAAGAGCTCAGCTACATCGCCTTACATGTAGCAATAACTTAGATAAACACCACTTTACTACATTCAAAAATTAATCAACATATATTGATCACCACTAATCCCAAGCACATGATCTTTGCACCCGTCTGAGGACTCAAAAAATGACGTACTGACTATCTTAGTGTTTCCCCAACCCTACGTAAAGGCACCTCTCTACTATTGCAGTTTTCGTAAAGTTCGGCGGTAGCCCTAAACGTAATTTGTTAGAGAAGGCAGCTAGTATTTCAACCACAACGTTTAATAAAATAGAATTACTGGCAAATACAACTGAATACAAAATATGAAATAATGAGAGCAGAAGCCCTCTTGCAACAAACGTAAAGAAAAAACAATAATACAAATTTATAAAATTATGAGGATACGCAAATTACATTTATAAAAATGTGTTAGGAAATTCCTATTACAAATAGCTGCATACAGTTATTAAACTGTGATCACTATACAAATACGATAATATAGGTTGCATTTAGTTTATCCATTTAACAAATACGTATTTGTATCATGTTATAATCCACAAATGGAATTGTTGCTGTTGCGCAATGTAAGTAGCGTTGAAAAAAATTCTTAAATTTAGTAATTTCTCATAGAATTAGTTGTAATATAGGAAACAGCCTTTACACAAATTTTTTCCACTCACATAATATCATGGAAAATTATGGATAAAAATTGTCACTTTTTTTGGTTACACTTTTCTGTTGTAATTGAGCCACACAACATTATTCAGTACTGAAACATTACGCTGTATTAGACAAACTATTTGGGCGGCTAAAATGGCGTGTAAAGCTTTCAACCAATTCAAATTTTATTGCTTGTTGCTTTTTTCAACGCTGTGCACATCTTTGATCCTACTGGCTGTTTCATACACGTTTTTCAAGGAACATAAAACAAAATGAAAAGTTCGGACAGTGCTAAAACGAATGGGAATCCACGCACGCATAAAATATTTGTAAGCGGATTCTACCTGCGTCTGGCACATAACCTCAAATCATCAGTACTGTTGATAGGCGCTGGATTTACATTTTGTATGACCCTAGGCTAGAAATAAATACGAAACCGTTTTTTGTACAACTATACGCACCTTTAGAAGCAGTGAGCAATGAAATATTTCTCAACTGTAGTTTGTTTTTTACAGTGTGAATTAGGGAAGATTATAATAAAAAATAATTATTAAAATGTTCGTTTCAAGTTTGTCATGTCACAATTTTTCTTGTTGTTTTAACACTGTAGAATCAAAACTGTTGAGATGTAGTGCTCCTGTAATCCTTTTTTATCAAGTTTTATTTTTACAACAATTTCCCCCCTTCCCGTTGCCATTGCGTACAACTAAATACAGAAGAAAACACAAAGCGACTTCGACGTTTGAAAATACCAAATAAAACATGTTCTCTGCAATAACTCCATATATACTTTTTTAGTATCAATTTTATCTGCACAATTTGTTGTGGTATTCATCCATGCTTTTAAATATAACTAAATATCCCTCTCAGATTATATTTAATATTAATGATTAATTTAAATATTGAGCTATACAAAATAGCTTCCAGATTACCATTTAGCTATATCGCTAAGAGATTTTATTGCTCCGTTACGTCAGAGGTTCTCAAACTTTCGTATTTCGCGACCCCCTTGTTGTTACCTTGAATAATTCTGCGGCCGCTGCATAATATAAGATAGATGAGAATAACCCAATACCAGAAACATATTTAAGTCGATTTGGCAGTATTGCCGATGTGGTGTGGTCGTGCCGCATTATCATCTGATCTACTATTACCCGAATGTTCGCGGCAGATACCGATACGTCTCGAACGTTCTGGATTGAAAATAAGCGACTATAAAAGCAGCGGAAGGGCGTCAGTTGTTAGTTGTGTCGTTGTGACTGTCTTACATAAGAGAGTTGGAGTTGAAACGCTGAAAAAAATTCGGTAATTTGCCGAAGAACTAGAGTTAGTTGGAAAATTATTTGCAATACAACTTGATGAAGCAACAGGCAGCAGTAACGATTCTCATTTGCTACATCAGCTTCTGTCAGGGAGTTGCAATAGTTGAGGATGCGCTTTTTTGCAAGCCTGTACAAGCAAGAGCAACTGCTGTCGAGTTGTTCAGAATTACAAATGATGCTATTGTAAGTGCAAACTAGCAGTGGACGGATTGTGTTGGAATTTGCACTGATGGAGCTCAAACCATGTCTGGTACATATTGTTACGAACCCAATATCCAAAATTCTAAATTAAATTATTATTGCTTCATAGCTGTTGTAATGTGATTTCAATTGCATACATATTTATGTTGTAAGCAGTAATGTCATTTTAACTCAGCAAAATTAAAGTACATTAGAATATTAAATTAGGCAATGTGAAATAAGTAATACGCTTAATAAGGGAAATTAAGAAATAACCAGGTCATCGCTTATGGGCGCAAAAGAGAATTTATAAAAGGACACTTAAGATTGAATTAGGACAGTGAACAGTTCATAGAAAAACAGTTGATAGGGAAGAGTAACTGGTGAATAATAAAGGGTAGAAAGTGGAGAGTATATAGTTGGCAGTTGGCGGTGTTCCGAAGAATAACAAACCCAGTAATGGCGATATACGTGTTTATATTTTTGTAAGTAGTTTAGTATAATATTTTAGAATACGTTGTAATAGCCTTGTAGTGCATAGTAATGAATAAGACCAACCATTTTAAATAAGGGCAGTTGTTTCTCTGGTGATCCCGGTGGTAAAGACAAAGGGCACAAAAGGGGACAAATTAGACACTTTCTGTGGTAGTCCTCCATATGCTGCGCCTGAGCTCTTTCAGGGCAAGAAATATGATGGTCCAGAAGTGTACGTGTGGTCATTAGGAGTAATTTTATATACACTAGCATCAGGTAGTTTACCGTTCGATCGATCGACGCGGAGGAAATCGAGAGAACGGGCGCTGTGTGGAAAGCACCGCATTCCCTTCTACATAAGCACCGACTGCGGAAATTTACTGAAGAAGTTCCTTGTGCTTAACCCTGCCAAGAGGGCGAGCCTAGAAACCATTATGAAAGACAAGTGGACAAGTGGATGAATATGGGCTATGAAAACAACAATGAATTAAAACCCTACATAGAACCGAAACCCGACATGAACAACCACAAGCGGATCGAAGCACTGGTGTGTCTGGGGTACAACAGGAGGGATATAGAAAACTGTCTCGATACAGCCAAATACGACGACGTATTCGCGAACTATTTACTTTTAGGACGAAAAAGCACCGATCCTGAAAGCGATGGCAGTCGTAGCGGAAGCCTCTCGCTGCGCAACATCTCAGGGCAGCAGGCCCTCGGGGCTTCTCAGACAACGGCGCAGAGCCCATCCCACCGTGGCATGCACCGGTCCATATCAGCCACTAACGCCAAGCCTAACAGAAGAGCCTCTAGTGGAGGCGGAACCCTGCGACCAGGTCCTCAACCTCAAGTTCCAGTACTTCACACCAATAATCATCCGCCGGGCTTCAAGCGGCAGAATACCGTGGACAGCGCCACCATCAAGGAAAACAGTGCCCGGTTCAATGCGCGGCCTGCTAGTGCACAACCAAAACCGGCTACTAAGAACAGTATACAGAGCCCAGGTAAGCCACGTACCGTCACAGAGAGTAATACGGTTACGACGACAAAACCTCTCACTTCAGGAGGTTCTGTGGGCCAGCGTTCCATAATCAGCTACGAGGTCAGCAATGAGAAGACCGATATGGTTGCTGAAATCCCCGGCAGTCGAACGAGTGCATCTCCGGCACCAACAAGGCAGCCCTCATTCCCTCGCAACACATCATCGCGCAGTACTTTCCACTCTGAACAGACGCGACCCCGAGCAATGTACGCTTAGGGCTCCCCAGGGGACTCCCCCCACTCGGCTAGAACCTCCTTCTTTTCAAAGATAAGCTCCAAGTTCTCAAAAAGAGGGTTAGAACCTGGTCAGACCGCTAGCAAACATGGCGCCTTACCTGTCGTCGGGGTCGGCGGCACGCCAAATGACGAACACGTGAAGCCGCGCTAGCTCCGTTTCACGTGGTCCATGAAGAGCAGCTCCAGCAGAGACCCTTCGGAGATTATGGCGGAGATATGCAAAGTGCTCGACGCCAACAACTGCGACTACTAGCAGCGGGAACGCTTCCTGCTTTTCTGTGTCCACGGGGACCCCAACACTGACAGCCTCGTGCAGTGGGAGTCGAAATTTGCAAGCCGTTCCCTGAACGGTGTCCGCTTTAAGAAAATTTCAGGTACCAGTATTGGGTTCGTAACAATATAACAGTTTACAAGCGGAAGGAATCTCCAGGAGTTGTCTGGACACACTGCATGACTCATCGGGAAGCTTTAGCACCAAAATTACTAAGTCCTGGGCTAAATATTGTTTTGATAGTAGTTATTAGTGTAGTTAATTATATAAAATCCAGACCTCTAAAATCAAGGATTTTAGCTGCATTTTGTGAAGATATGGGAGCTGAACATATATCATTGTTGTTTTATTTTTCATCCAGATGGTTGTCACGCGGTAAGGTGTTCAAGCGCGTTTGCGGACTGAGAAATGAAATAGCGATATTCTTGAGTAAGGAGGGTCATAAGCTTGCGGAAGAATTCTACGACAATTTATTAAACTCTCCTACTTAGTAGGCATATTCGAAAAACTTAATTCACTTAATCTTCAACTTCGGGGAAATAATACAAACACATTTGATTTAAGTGAAAGGGTCAACGTTTTTTGTAGGAGAATACAGTTCTGGAATAACAAATTAAAAGGCAATTTCTTTGATATGTTTCCCACAATGGATGTACCACTTACAAACCGATACACAGCATATGTCGCAGTATACACTAACCGATATGAATCAAAATTATCTTAAAATTTAAAAATACAGTATGTATTAGACAGTTTTATACAATTGTTGGGAGTTTCAAAATGTATAAAAAATAATTAACGTGAACGTTATAAGATGAATAAAGCATTAAATCTGCAGGCCCTATTCGAGTTAATCTATAAGTTGTAATATTCCTGGTTCTGCCGGGCAAGCTCATAGCGCAGGGTTCGCTGGATATAAAGTTTGTTATAAAATTTATAATGTTTATTCCTATTAATGTACAAATCTAGACTAACTAAAGTGTTTGATTGGTATAACAACAAATGCAACTAAAAATCCTAAATTCTGGGTTAAATGAACACACACAAAATAAAAACGGGTATTCGAAATGAAATTAATTTGAACGTAGTCCGGTCCTGGAATGTCGGTAATTCAGCTTTGGGCCGCGACGGGAGTGCCTCTCTGCGCCTCTCTTAGGTTACTGGTTCTCAATTATAAATCAAATGTTGTTATTAATACACACAGGTTATATCAGACTGGAATCTACGGTGTCGTTACTAAAAGTTAGTAAAGGTGCGGTGAATCGGGTATGTGAATTTTAAGCGGTGGTAGTTCGGCGGGGTTTTGCCGGTGTTTTAAATGTTTTAAAATTCAAACTCGGGTTGTCACTGCCGACAAAATTGTATTACTTTATTCGTAGTAAATTCCTTCGCTGTGGGGTTCCTCTGGCTGAGGTGAAATACGTGACTTTGCTTTATTTATTCGAGTCTATTTACAGGTAGGATACACTTTCAGAATGCGGTGTAAACCAGATAAATTCAGAGTTCGGCCCTATTTATGAGTAGGATACACTTTCAGAATGCGGTGGGAACCAGATAAATTCAGTGTTCGGGCTAAAATTCAAACGGGGATTGCTTTTAGCAAAACTCGGGACTAAAACCCCATGCTAGGCTAAAGCAGAGAGAAAAGTAATTGCTGTCAGAATGCGGTTTGCACCAGATTAAGACCGAACTTCTCAGGATTTTATGCAGGATTCTCAGGTTTGCAGTAAATTGTATTTGGGTACAGAATTCGGATTATAAATTATGGTTCAGGACAGGTTTTCTAAGCTGGACTTCTTCCTTCTGGTCTGGACTCAAAAGTTAAAGATTTTTCCTTGGGGAGCTCCTTTTGTACCAATTTTCCATCTGGGTCTCGCTCGGTCCGGTCGCACCTTCGGTTCTTCTGGGAGTGGGAAACGCTTCGTTAACCTGCACTTGCAGCACGCTCCAACGGTGAATTAACAACGCGAAAATTTCCTAGACAAATTTAAAATGCGTTGTCGCCAAGAACTTCGTTACAAAGTAAATCTGGCACTGCTATTGATTTCAGTCACTCAACACAATAGCTTTTATAAATTTATTGTTCAAGCGGACTATTTGTAAGACTTGAAACTGTCTCTCCTTTTACACGTTAAAAGCGATTTCCAATCCTCAAAACAACAGAACCGACGATTTGAGGTTACGTTCGGCACTTTGTCATATCAATTCCTCTTTTGTATACATTGAGCACAGTATCTGATAAACATAACCTTGCACAAATATATAATCCAATGTTAGGCAACGGTTTTTGCCTGCTGTGAATATTACCTAAATGTAAGCTCAACAAATAAATATCTATTAAAGTATTCATAACTTCTGTCGGTCAGCTCTAACAGCTGTAGGGATCAAAGAAGGGTCTCGAGCGGCCAGCCGAGGCAAGTGTTTCTTGGAAGGAATTAAGGGTAGCGGGGTATACAGATAGGCAAAAACGGCAGTCTGCCGAAACTACTAACCGATTGCGATGCCTTTATCCTCTAAGCTGAGGCAAGGTGTGCTATTAGGGTTACCACCTATTTGTTTACATGTAAAGATGGGCTGCAATTGCAATATCAGCTAACAAGCGGCGTCCTTGGCGAAGTTATGGTTTATACCCCATGAAGTGTTATATGTGTTTACCCGAATGGTTGCATATTATCTACTTGGTATTATACATGGTGTATATCCCACGAAGTATCATATGTGTTTACCCAAAGGGTTACGTATTATCTACTTCTTATATGTGATTCACAAGCATTGGAGGCTATTATGGTTGTTACACAAGATTGATGTGTCTATGTAAGCAGTTGTTGGAAACAGTAACGTACCTAGTGAATATAAGTAGCTATATGAGTAGATAATGTCTGTGGCATGATTAATCATTATTCCCCTAGCAATTATTTGGGAGGTAATCAGTCGGCAGAAGTCCATCGTAAATGTGCCTGCGAAGAGTTATTATTATTTATGCCAGGAGGGCATCGACTGATTTTTATGTGGGGGTGTGGACATTAATGATACTCTCCCGTACGCATGTGGGGCTGAGGGAGTACGCCCCCCCCCCCGGTGACTCCTGTTTATAATAGGGTGACTGCCTGTGGACTTAGTCCATGGCCTGGATCCCTCTGGAGGATTGGTGCACCAGAAGATATGCATAATGACCGTAATTACTGTATGCCTACAAATGGCTATTACTGTACGCCTACAAATGGCTATTGATGTACGCCTACAAGTGGCTATTACTGTACGCCTACAAATGGCTATTACTGTACGGCTATGAATGACTGCGGCCACAGCAGTTAGCCGGCAGATGAACTTCCGTATCCTGTTCGAGTTCCAATGCAAGGGCAGGGGGCTGGAGGACCCCCGGTGAGTACAACTGCCCGACATTTATTGACAGATCAGTAAGTCTGTGTTTTATTATCTGTTGCATGTCACCTGCCTGTCGCCGCCAGTGAGTCTGAACGCATCCGCTGTTCGTTTACCCAGGAACTACATACATGAAATGCAGAAGCGCTGCAACCGTATTTAAATTTGAAAATTAAGTAGTTTTTATTCGCCCCCCGTAAGGTCGACCGTAACACCAATTTTAATTCGACATCGATTACGTACATACGTACGTATGTTTTGTCCTATTAATATCTAAAGGAAAAAAAAGTTTGGCATTTATTAATGGTGTCAGATTAAATTACCCAACAAAATTAGTTCATTGTTATTTAGATTATTTTGCTCCTATAATCAAATGAGATGTACATTTATAAAATAGAACAAAACCAGTCTTACGGTTAATTGTTTTAGTGGTGGTAGACGTTTAAACTGTCATAAAATTAAGAATCAGTGTCTCCGCTAATCAATTGTTCAATTCAAGCTGCTCCGTAAAAACTGCAAAACGAAGATATTCGAGGACGATGTAATTAACTTGAAAATTATTAAAGGGCGGAAAGTTGTCAGAACATATTTCTTCAATCTAAATCGGAGGTATGATGTATCAGAAGCAGAATGTTAAACAAACTCCCAGATTAGTTGCAATTCCCCGCGAGAATTTTGCTCCAACTTTATATAACTGCTAATTGGAAATGGTACATATTTAGAAAACTAATTTATGTTTTGGTATGCGTTTCAACCAACGTAACTAAATGCTTTTGTTATGTTCTTTTAAAATTTGCCGCTCTACATGAATAAATTTCTTAATTTGATTGCCGCTTCGTAGAAATTAAAAACGTTATTTTAATTGCCGTTTGCCTTCATGTAACTAGAAAAACGACCTTCAGTCGCCGTTTGTGGTGTTTGCTGTTAATTATAAAGCTATCAAAATTATATCCTGTTTTATTCTTGTGAACTTCGGCGTCCCTGGGCACGTACCTGAATGAAAAACGTAAATACCGTGGAACCAGCGCGGCGAGTTTTTTTTTGAACGTTGTAAAAGTAAAAATATGTAATCCCGAATACGAATTGACCAAAACGATTGGGCGCATTTCTGCTGAGTTTCCGTTTCAGAACTGTACAGGGCGTTGAGTAAGATAATATGTAATAACATTTTAAGTCAAAGTTGTTTCTACCTTTTTGTCTTGTGGCATAAGGGTATTTAAGTTAAAAAAATATGCATGACCTTTCATAAAAAATTAAATGGTTTAGTAATTTTGCTTCGAAAAATATGCAGTCTTTCAAAAGTAAATCTAAATACTAGATTTCAGCTTTGGGTGAAAATATTTTGTTATAATTATTCCATGTTTTATACTTTTTTACACTGGCTTGCGAAGATGTGGTTTACTATAAAATTACACACACATTTTGTATGGCATTTACATAAACTATATAAACAGTTATAATATATAGATATAAAATAATCAAATATAACAAACAACATCCGCATTTAGACAAACAATACGTAAGGACAATTAATAATATACTGATATCCTGAATTTATTCTACGAATTTAATCCATACAGTATTATAGTATACAAATTTTCTAAATTATCACCGTAATTTGATTTTTCACAATAATTGAATTATCTCTTCAGTTTATCTACTTTTAACAACGGTGCATTTTTGAGGCACCTTTTTGAGCAGACAAACAAAACAATGTAAAAGATATTGTAGGAAGCAGTACTGATCGGACAAGTCTCACTGTAGAATACTGTAACTCCGTAATGAAACATTTTCGAACTAAGGTTTACATGACCTTTTTTCTTATTTTGGTGTGGAGAACGCGTTCTCAAAATTTAACCAACTACTTCAGGACTACGCTGTATAAAATGATATTACCATAAGTTAAAACTGAACATAAGTAAGCACTTGTCAGCTACAGAAACGATTTAGTGTGACCCAGGCCCTTTTCGCTAAGTCTCGTAAGAGATAAAGTACTCTAAGAAGAAGAAGGCTCTCTTAGAACGATCGAAGCAAGGGAGTCATTGTGTGGGGTCACGCACAAGGTTCAGTGGGTCTCAGTTGGAGTTGAACCATTCTTCGCGTTAGGTTGCTCTAATTGTGAAGCCATCTGTGACCAATTGTTCTATATATTTGATATAAAATGAAAATTATTATTTAATTGTCGTTCTGTAAATAGAGTTCAAAATGCAAATCACCATAGATAATAACAGGCAATAGCATGTTACGTCAAAGTTGTTGCTGTATATCGGCATCATCTTCTAACAACTACACAGTATAATTTAGCTCAGATTAAATGGCTATTCAGCGAGTTGCATTTAAAATAATCACTTCTTTGTCTTCTTCTTCCGGTGCCGCTGACATAGGCGGCCGTCTTGTATTTCTTATTTATACCTTGCATGTCTATTCTATGTTCTGTTGCAGAGCGGAATATTTAATCTTGTTCCAAGATCTGATGTCTCTCATCCATCGTAAACACTTCCAACCAGGTCCTCTTCAAACCTCTATTCGGCCTTCAAGTACTAACATTTGTAATTGATATCAATCACCTCTAAATATATGACCAAGGTACCCAAGTTTCCTCTTTCCTCTGTTGCAAAGAGTTCTTGTTTAGTACGATTAGTTTTTTTAGAACCTCAACACTCCGAACTCGATCTGTCTATGATTTGATTGACAATGCTTTAAGCGTCTACAACAGATTTGACCATATAATATTGATATCAAATACAAAGGTTCAAATGGCGATCAAAAATAAGTTGTCTCATTCTAATGAACACTGATTTTGCTTGTCCAATTCTCTTTTGGAGTATTGCCTCGGGTATCCATTCTTGGTTCAGCAGTGTTCGTAAGTATCTGATGGGTTTTTCTATTACGTTATTGTCTATTTGAATTGCGCCTGCTCTAACTGGATTTCAGAAAGTGATCATAAGTTTGATCTTCGTAATAGTGATCTCTAGCTCTGTGTTGAAACCTACATGTGAGGTAGCATCAGCCGTATATCTAGCTTGTGGAGAAACTACGTATCCCCGTCTTATTCTCTTTCTCACTTCGAAATAATCGTTAGTTAACGTGTTGTATGGTAATTCAGTCTTTTGATGCTAGTGTAGATCTTAGATGATTCAGATATCCTGTTTATATAGTCTGATATTTCTAAGCAGTTAGACGTCTCTGAGGTGATTTAGATTCTAGGCAGTTCTGTGCTAGAACATGTAGGTTAATGATTACTTCTCGCGTTCCAAAGCCCGATTTGAAACAAAACTGCTTCGCCCCACTATGTATCTCGCATTGCCGGACTATCCGTGAATGTATGACGCGCAGCAAAGTATTTAGAAGGTGGTTCATTAGAAAAATTTGCAGTGATCTCTATGTGGGACCAATCTTGACATACGGGGCTGAAACTAGAGCTGACAGTGCGACAACAAAGAGACAAATAAGGACAACAGAAATGAAGGCGCTAAGAACAATGGCTGGATACAAAATGTGGGACAGACAACGGAATACACGTATAAGAGATAATGGCAAGGTGGAAGATACAGTACGACGGGTGAGAAGGCGAAGACGAGAATGGAACGAACACGTATCCAGAATGGCCGACACTAGAATAGCTAAAATAGCCCGCAACGGAAAACCCCATGGCAGGAGATCTCCAGGGAGACCACTAAAAAGATGGCGTGACAGCTGGCAGTCAACATCCCAAGAACAACCACAAGAACCAGTAGGTATGATGTTTCCAGAAGAAAAACAGGCGATCTCGCCTTCTAAAAGATGAAGAAGAAGAAGCAGTGATCTGTACAAGTTGCTACATTTCGGTTTTTCGTCAGGGTCACAAAGACTGATTTAAACTAGTGGAATTTTTTCGTTTCGTAAATTATGTTAAACAGCCGGATAAGGAAGGAGGAGCCAAAGTGATCGACAACTTTCAACGATTCTGCATGAAGACCGTCTGATCCAGGTGATTTGTTGGTCTTCGCTAATGCTACAGGTGTATGTCACTTCCCTTTGTATATGTGGTCCAGATAATTCTTCAGCAAAAATGTGTTATACTTCAGATTTATTATCATCGAAGCATGAGACCGTATATCTATAATATTCTTGACTAATTTTCTCGGGTTCTGGTATTGGGTTCCATCTTCGATTTGGGAGTTTCGTTGTACCTGTTTTACACATGGTTCATGTAAGGATTTTGGTTGAAACTAGAACTGAGTCATATCCGCTCAAAAAATGTACTGGATATTCTCAAAATAAACTCTCACCTTATAATAGATAATGCGATTCTATATCGTAGTTGACTCTTTCTTTCTCGGTGTACATTTTCACAATATGAAATAATCTTCTACGTGTTGGATTTAAATTTAATACAGATGGGTAATGTTGAATGTAAAACATGCTAAAATAAAATGTCATATTATAATAAGTAACATCATTTGTTTCGGCGACAAATCTGAAAATGGGCTTTCGTTCGGATGATAAGTAAAGCCGTAGGTCCCGTGCCACTGCGATGTGGGACCGTTAAAAATCGGCTGGAAATGGAAATCCCCAGACATTCGTAGTTAGGGTATAAAATGGCGCAAATATAGCCTGGGTACATAGAGGTACTTGTAAAAACCGCGTCCCAAATCTCGCCCAATCAAAACAAGCATCTCTTTCATTCAATCAACACTGTATGTTTATTTCCATGCGTTTATTTAACATAAGAACGGATAAGTTATTTTCCTTTAGAAAATGTACTATCCGTTTTGAAACTAATCTCTATTAGAATAACAAGTAATAACATTTTAAATCAAAGCCTAATAACTATTTAGTATGTTCCATTTGAAATGAAAATCTTTATTCTAGAAGCTAAATTTCAACAAGGTCTTGAAAGGTTGCTGGTTTCTTAAAAGCAAAGTGGTACATCCAAAACAATTATAGAATTGTAACTCAACATCACATCGATTTTCAGAAAGCAAGTCAGGAAGATATGCAACCATGCAATTGATTGCAATTAAATTTAAATATGTTAGAAGCAGCGATAAAAAACTTAGAATAAACACAAATGGAAGGGAAACACATTGAGAGCCGCTTGCTGGAACATCATGTCATGGAACAAAAAATACCAAAAAATAGTAATAGATCTATGTAAGTTCACCGAAACTAAAAAGAGGGGCAAAGTACCAAAACTACCTACTAATATATAGCGGAAAGCATAAATAAGAGACAGGACATTCCGGAATAGGATTTCTACTGCACGAGAAATTTAAAACACATATTACAGATATAAAATACGTGAACGATAGACTATTAAAAATCGCGCTACAATTGGGAGAAAAAACAATACATTTATTAATAAGTTTCTGGCGTTTGAATTTGATTCTGACGTTTAAAACTTCGACTTTGAAACGGCGATTGTTGTTGAAAATCCGTCCAAGTTTGATCAGCGTGCGGTCCTACAATTTTTGTGCTGAGGGTGTGCAGCCATTGCAGATTCATACGCGAATGCAATGCAAATACAATATGAATTGTGTACCCAATTGTGAGGGAATGGTGCTGAAAGTATAAGAATGAAAAAACGGGGACTATGGATGAGTCGCGACCAGGTGCACGGTGTACTGCATTAACAGAAAACAATATGGCATGTGTGGAAGTCCTTATTAGAGAAAATCCTCCAATTTCGATTAGAATAATTTAAGAAATTATTGGTGCGAGTGTAGGATCTGTCCATAGTATTGTTCAAAATCTGGGTTACAGCAAAATTTGTTCGCAATGGATTCCTCGTCTCTTGTTTAATAAACAAAAATGTTTGCGAATGGGTTTATCTGTGCAACATCTCACAGACTATAGGCAAAATGGTGATGACTTTCTTCTGTCAATAGTTGCTGGTGACAAACCTTGGTGCCATTATTACGAGCCATCCAGTAACTTATCGTTGATGCAGTGGAAACATTCAAGTTCGCCACTGCCGAAGAAGTTTAAAGCACAACCTTCTGCAGGCAAGGTGATGTAAACATTTTTTTTTCCATGAAGGACCCTTGTTGATAGAGTTTAAGGAACCTGGAGTAAATGTCAATGCAAATCTGTACAATGAAACTTTGAACAAGCTTCATCAAGCAATAAGACGAAAATGTCCAGAAAAACTTACGTGTAGGGTTATCTTGCTGCACGACAATGCTAGGCCTCATGTTGCTAAGTGGTAAAAGAAAATCTTCAACGAAAGAAATGGAGGATTTTAGAGCATCCACCCTATAGCCCGGATCTATCGCCTTGCCATTTCCATATTTTTGGACCGTTGAAAAGGACGTTAAAAGGTCCACATTTTGAATCTAACATAGAAGTACAGACAGCTGTGGAAAACTTCTCTGCCGCCCTTAGCTAAAAAGTGGTAAGTCCATAAGTGATGGAACTGAGAAAACTAAGATTTTATACTTTCTGTTATGCCGTCTCGTAATGTCAACTTTCCGTATTTTACGTGGGTCCATGTAATATATTTTTACTAAAGATATTTAAATGTGTTTACAGAAAATATTTACTAATGACCTAGATAACAAAAAATCAAAAAAACGAAGATACCACGTTTTAGTGCAGTAGAATGCGACAAACAGTTAAAACGATAAGACCTCAGAAACAACAGTAACAACAGTAATGATGGTTTTATGACACTCTAAATTTGAGTACAAAAAGGCGTTTATTGCTTATATAACTTTATTAAGTGTCTGAAAAGAACAACATGGTGATTCCAAAGCAATTATTAGTTCTACAAAAAATAAAAATCCCTCAAATGTAAAAAAATTCCATACAAGAAGCTTTCGTAGGTGGAAGTAATCATATCAAACTAAAAAACAAGAATTTCCTAAAGAATACAAATGTATACTAGCTTAGTTCTTACTAAAGTCTAAACCAAAATATAAAACATAATAATTTCTAAATAATAAAAATGTGACAATGATTAAAGTCAAAAATTATTCTCCAATGTTACTATTCAGTAACATCTTCTGAATCAGATATTTGATCATTTACCGCTATCGATTTCCAAAAATTAAGTCTATTTTCTGGCATTAATTCTGAAAGCTTACCCAAAATTGCATTCTTCCTATTTTTTATAATGCCTCGTAAGGCTGTCTTTCTAATTGGTTGTGGTATATGCTTCATTTCCTTAGCCTTTAAAAAATTTAACTCGTGTACATCCTGTGAGTAAAATGATGTTTTATACTGCAGAACATTCATACCACGTGTTGCAGTTATGGATACTATATCTTTCATATAGGGTCGTGGTGTAGTTTTATTAATTTTATGTAAAGAAGAATGATCTATCCATTCATAAAAATCATTTATTGCCATTTCTAGCACCTCAACCTTCCTTGAATTAGATTCTTGAACAGCTGTTTTGAAGTCGGAGAAATCATAGACTTTGGGTCTTCTCTTAAAAGATTGTTCCACCTGGTGGTGGAATGAATCTGCCGATAGAAAGGTATGACCAGGTTCCAGATAGTTTAAAGTAATCGAGGTTGCAGAAATAAAGTTGGAATTTATAACATAGACTAAAAAAGTAAATAGAGACCAGTTTTTATTTTGCCCCGCACAATTGTCTAGCCATAAAACCACTTTTTCTGCATCTCGTACCGCAATCAAAAATTTAAAAAAAGCACTAATCAGATCTTCTTTTTTTCTACCAGATATGGCTTCGTGCCATAAAACGGCTATTGGCTTTAATGATTTTTGTTTGTTGCCAAGAGGCACAAAGCTCTCGTTGAAAACAATGAGCCGGGGGCAAAAAATAACTCTTTTAAACATATCAATTCGAGGAATCATAATTACCTTCTCCATGTCCGCTGAGAAATACACTGTTCCCTCTTCATCTTCGATTGTTTTTTCAGCATCTTCTCTGTACCTCCGTCTAACATCTTCTGCTCTTTTTATGTGCTCTTGCCATTTTGTGCAAACATTGCACTCGGGATTTATATTTTCTTTGCTATGCCCCCTTTCATGTAGTGTAAAGTATTCGCAAGTTTCACATTCCTCTGTGCCCAACTTTGCGAAAGAAATATTCAAGTCTTTTGAAACGACCTTTCTGTATAGTTCGTATGAACAATCTAAACCGGCGTGCATTTCTTTGAAATCCTTATACATTCCTCTAATAGTTAGATCACTGGGTAAATACAGTTTTTTAGGAGCATGCTCCCTCCTATAATGTGATATAGTGGGCCCAAATACATTTATATGTGACCTAATAACTCCCCTATCTACAGGAGCAGTTTTTCTATGCTTCCCTCGTTGGTCTCTTCTTGGAGTATTCTTCTTATAATTATCCTTACATAAGCAATCTTGTATAATCCTATCATTATTCTTGCTATAACCCAGGGTCGAAATAAAGAATACCTTACAAACTTGGATCTTGTTACCATTTTTAGAAAGAAAATACTTAAACGTGTTCTTCTTCTGTCTTTGAGGCTGCTTTTCAGTTTTTCGGTGCTGCTTTGTATCGTGCCTTGTAGTTTTACCTAATACAAACATTCGCTTTTCGGACCAAGATAGTTCCCAATAATCCTTGTTAATACAAATTCTTTCTTCTTCATTAAAGTTCTCGTTGCACTTTAATCTACAATGATCACACGGAGGCTTCACTCTATGGTTTTTCTTTAAAGCTTCTGTTTTCTCCATTCTTCTCTCTTCAACTGATTTCTTGACAATTTTCCGCTTTCTTATTGTACCTTTTTTTGTAAAGCTGCTCGTCTGTTTTTCTACACGTCCGCTCTCATCATTGTCACTTTTCAAGTCATTATCATCGGCATAAGATGATTGTAAAGACGTGTCTGTCACGTTCTCTGGTACGTAATTTTTATCTATCAAAGAATCATCGGAATCAAAATCAACACCATTTGAAGAATCTATAGATGAAAACTCGTTTAGGGCAAGGGTGTTATATTCGTTTTCTGTTAAACTGCTTATCTGAAGTTTATTTGTTTCAGATGGTGGATGTCTGGAATGCTTTCTAGTACAGAACTTTTGTCTAGCACAGATTTTTCGCAACCATTAAAAGAATATGATGCAGATTCCAATACAGTATATTGCAGAGGGGTATCACATTCGTTTACGAGTGCAGCTGCTTCTTATGGTTCATTTAAAACAACTGCAGTTATAGGTGTCACAGGACTTTCGATTAAACTAATGTTTTCACATTCCATCATAACTTCCTCAACATGACGCAATTTTGCAGTTTCTACTTCATATTTTTGCACAGCGAGGTTTACAAGCATTCTTCCTCTGCTCGTCATATTATCCAGCTTTACTCAACTAAAAAGTGAAGAAAAATATCGTTTATTTCAGCCCTAAAACCTGAGAGGTTATACTAAATTGTGATAATTTCACCTACCTTTCGTCCAATATATAAATTTCAATACTTGTTTTCAAAGCAACGCCAGTTTAATACGAAACACGCAACTGTCACTCACTTTTCTTATGAAATAATAGGTTATGACAGGTTATGCTGACATACTCTGCGCATGCGCTGTAAAGATACCGCTGTTTATATTTGTATGGTTCTGAGTAAATTTCCAAGCGATTGCTAGACTAAAACGTGGTATGTTTTATGACGATGGACTTGCCACTTTTAAGTGCTGCATTTCAATATACCACTATTTAGTCTCCAAATTTTATGACGTAGCTGAGATACGGCATACTGAATTTTCTAAATAATTCAATAATTTCAACAGATACGTCGTTCTAGCTTTGTAGGAAGCTATAATATTAACTCACAGCACCCATACATGCCGTATCTCAATTTTCAAAAAAAATTGGACTTGCCACGTTTTAGCTAAGCACGGCAGTTCTTCAATCAGCAGTTACAAGAATTCTTTGAGCAGTGTATACGTCAGTTAAGAAAACAATGGGATAGGTGCCTTAACTGTGAAGCTAATTATTTGTAATTAAATTGTTGAATAAATTTTTTATAAAGCAAAGATGGGTTTGAATTGAAGACACCTCGTAGAATTAAGTAAAGTTACATCAGTTCACCTGACCAATTGCTCATTCTTGTTTTTTCCATTTGGTACTTAACGAATTTAACAAATTATCAAAGTTGTAAGTTTTCTAATTCCATTAACCCAAACGATTGCAATCAGGCTCCGTCTAACGCAGATAAACAGTAGGATACCTACCTACTAATTTCCGATTAAATATTTAATTAATGCCCAGGGACTTGACTTCTGAAACTTTACTAAATAAATGATGCGAAAAGTTTATCTCACATTAACTTAGGACTTTCCAGTGAAATAACTTAGTGCTACGAGACCTAGTTGCACCGTTGCAGTCGAAAATTCAACGATTGCGTCAGATGGGATACATAACTTTTAGACTGTTTGGAAGAATGCACTTCTTGTTTTTCTGAACAAAATTATGCTTCGGAAACGTTATTAGTTTAAAAGGAACGAAAATAGCATAATTGTCTCATTGTGCTTTTAGTAGAATATTGCCACATGTGGAATAAGCTTCTAAAATTGTTGTTTTTTACGTTAGTGGAGTCAGAAAGTTGTTTCTGTTAAAATGTTTAACAAATCAACTAAAAATACTCTACATTGGAAGATTTATACATTTTTGTGTGCGTTTGTAAACGGTCAATGTTGTAGTTTTTATAATATGCACCCACAAGGTATAATAGTTTATGTATTCTGCTTAATTGGGACACATTGGGACTAGAACATTTTGGCTCATTTAAACAGATGTCCCAAATATGCGAATTTCCGCATAAAATTAAAAAATGAATGTTTTTTTAGACTTAGTAAATTCTTCACCAAAAATATAAATAACAGAAAAATAATATGCAGCTAGACGACCATGACTTGTGTTAAGTGGCTGGCTTCTAATTTTCTGCAGCAAAGCAATTTTACCTGAAAATGTCAAATCATTTCTTGGCATTTTGGCAGGGGTTGTCATTTTTTAAATAATATTGTGTAAAAGCGAGTCTACCATAGTACCATATGTCACATACGCGTGGCGGCATAGGCTGATGTAGCTGTTACTGAATATACGTTAAGTCCACCGTGCTCTACCGCGCCTAACAATGTCTGTATGTGCACTGGTCTTAAATTTTATAGGTAAGAAATAGAGAAGCACTCTGTAAATCTTCGAAAATTATATAATCTCTCAAATTTTTTTCAAAACCCTTGTTGTCCTTTCAGGATATAGTTTATATTCAGAAATATTTTAGCTCGTCGTTTTTACAGTACGTTCCCAGAAATATTATTGAAAGTAATAATACAACTTGAAATAGTGAATTCGCTAGCCCACAGAAAACATGCTACATTACATAAATTTTTCACATTTTCGTTGGAAATACACAAAATTATGCTACGTTAAAAGATAATCAGCAACATTAAACAATTATTTACTCATTAACTGTTTGTTGGCAACAAATACTTTGACAACGTAACAAACTAAAAAAAGAACTAGAGGTTAAGGCTGTAAGAGAAGAGGAAGTTGCTAAACATCAATTAGACATTAATTGTTTACCTTCAAGTAAGTTAACGCATAAATAAATAAATTTAGCTTTGTTCAATTTATTTGTTTTTAACCCACTTGATATTCCGACAATTTGCAACTGTCTGATAGTCACCCAAAGATTCTCTAAAACTTTAGATAAGTAAAACAAGAAGTGCCTCTTGGCCATTTAACGAAATACATATAAAACAATTTATGGTTTCTTTATTTATCAGTTATCATTAACTAATTGTTGTTGGTACCGATAAAGTTATTTGTACAATATAAATACCCCTTTTTTGTATATAAAATGACATGACTCTAATTCTCATAACAATCTTTATATTATTTGTACTATACACATCGATCTTCCTATTCTTTATTACAATTTTATGTTTCCTGCTCCGGCGGATAATTTACATATGTATTAGAACGTTGATTATCCGCACTCTATTATTTGTCACGTTCTATTATCCGTCTAACTCATCTTGCAAGGCAGGAACATATAATGTTACCATATATTATATAAATTATTTGTAGTATGCAGTTAAGCAAAATTCAACGTATGCAAACTACGAAAATAAAACAAAATATAAGAAGTTTATGTATCGGTCTATTATGATATGTCTGTCACCTCACCATCCCGGTCGTTATTTTACCGGATAATAGAGGTCCTACTGTATATATCTCGTTAATATGCCTACATATATAGATGCAACCGCCATTGAGTCTGCTACTAAGCTTAAAGTATTCATGAAGTGTAACTATAAAACTATTAGGTGTTGATAAAGTATATATTTTTTCAGTGCCCCGTAGCACCGAACAAAAGGTTCTTAATTATCGAAAACAAAACCTTAAATCACGATTGTAGAACTATAAAATGATTATCGATTCTAATAATTTCTATGGAATGAATTGATGACCACGCCTTGATTATTATATTTTGTAAATCATGCTCACCTACTACCGGAATTCGGTAAACTATTTCTTTATTTGTATCTCAAAAAAAGTATAGTGGGGTAACTGTTCTCGGTAGTCATGAGTGTTCAACTCTTCTTCCGATCTAATTTCCTTCAAATTATTTATGTATTTGCTAACAGTTCAACCGTAGTTAGCACGACAGCTATGTGTTACCGATTTTTTTGTCGTATATTAAATTGTACATCGTCCAGCAATCCGGGTAAAATGTTTTGTAGTATATCGAAGTAACATTGTCTAATTAAACTTTTATACAATAAGAGTGGTTCAATAACGTGGTTCCTGCTATACCACACCAAACATTTACAGAAAAAACTCTTTGAATACGTATCCAGATCAGATTCCCTTGGGCGTAATGGTTTGAGTTATGCTTATTCCCTTCACCATTGATTGACAATTTTACATCCTCTTTAAACGATACACAATTTAAAAAAGATGGATACAAAACGTTGCTTCCGATCAAAATTAAAAAATTGAAACCTTCATTGAGGATTGTTCTGGCGCATTTCGGCCATTGCTTTCAGAATTCTTGTAATTAAAGCTCTACGCTGGTATTATATATATATATATATATACATATATTTATTGTGATGTTTTTTGATTCTTAAGCTCGGTTAAATACATTTTATAAAAGGGCCCGACTCTGCGGGTTACCGTGTTGGTGCGTAACCATGCTTAACCTGCTGTTGTGTCTGAATGTTTTTGTTTATGGTCTTGTTACTCCTCTAATGCGACCGTAATTCGAGGAGTGCCATTAATTTGATCCCCAATGGCAAACGGAGACCGGGACCCAGTACCGACCACCCAGGGAATTAGAAACATTTCCGACCCTGGGGAGATTCGAATCGGGAAGCGTTTATACTATTACATCCAAAGCTTGGCTCTCTACCACTGAGCCATCTCCGCCCTTGTCAAGTTATTATTTTTAAAATTGTATTTGGATCCAAGTGCCCATACTGTAATTTCAAGTATTTTTTTAGCATCGTTGCTATGTAATTTCGTTAGTTGCTAAGATAGTTGTTTACAAAACAATGTAAGAGGGAGCGTCCTTTAGAACTTCGGCGAGAATGCACGCATTTTTGTTGTGTTCCTGAAAATTTAAAATTAACGAAAAACATTCTTGATGTTTAATAAAGTAAAAGTTTACTGTCAAGTGGAAATACGAGTTTCGTTAAAAAAAAGAGTAAGGCAATATTACTTACCAATCAATATTGAATTAAGTGGTTCCTGTATGGAATTCGAATGTTTGTTTCACGCAACAAGATTTGGATCGCAGCCCAGTTTAAGAACATTTGGGGTCAAGGACTTTCGAAGAAAATAATTATAATTTTCATGCATAGATTACATCAGAGAGGTAAACTTATTACACATACCTCAGCAAGAAGCACGTGTGCTGCAGAGAACTTCAAATACAGCAGAAAATTATAATTAAACCTGTTTAATTTATACACAGCATTTATTGGCAATTACTTGGTGAAAAGGTTGCAAGCGGTTATGACGTGTATATGTTCCAACTGAAGTTAGTTGCTTATTGGTAAATTGTACAAAATGTCCATTTTCTAGTATAATAGTAAAGCGTAACGGAACCGACTCCTGGGATAGAGTTACTTATGTTCTTCAGTTAGACCGTGAAATTTCAATTTACACATTTTGGCGACAAGTATTTAAAAGTTGTCACCTGGTGCCCAACTTACCTTATATTAATAAAAATAGAAATTAAAATAAAGATGTGATTGCGGAATACAAGCTGCTCAAATCTATTAAGTTTAATTTGATTTCATTTTTAATTAATCTAGCTCATTCTAAGTATATGCTGTAGCCAAACGTAAAGGCTAGTAGTCGTATTTGTAAAAAAGGAACATTTTTTTCTCGTTATTTGAAAACATCTTACTTGACACTTAAATAAATTCACAGAGAAGGAGAAAGTGATTTTGGGTGCTCTGCTGTATGTATGTTGGGTTACGTCAAATACTCCTAAGGACGATTACTTAGCTGGCTCTGTATATATCTGCGGAGTCATAACTGTTTAGCTTTAGCATATTATGTCATCAAAAGATTTTCAAATGAAAATATGTACATTTTGCAGTCAGACTTTGTTCTATCCTTTTATGCAGAATACTTAAACGTTGATATCAACAAATTAAAAAGGCGACTAAATGAAGAATGTAGGATTTACACAAACATTAAGGATAAGCTTATTTTGGCAGAAATATTTACTATTACAGGTTTACACCAAAATTACGTTAAATACCTTATGTTAAAAGGATGAAAGGATCCCACATAACCAAAGTTAGCCTTGACTGTCCACAACGTGGTCATTTCTTAATCTGGAAAGATGACATACCTGGGGTAATTTAAAAGCGTTCTTTGTACATCCGTAGCGGTTACCAAAACTACAGTATTCGTTATGTTCAACTTAAAGTTGAGAAATGGTTATTTGAAATATATAGTATATATAAATAACTTTATCGCAACCAACAGGGTTGAGTTTTGGCCGACTTTCAGGTGCTCCTTGTAGCTGCATATCTTTAAAGCGACCTATAGTGGATACTTTTCGGTTACATGCTCTATAACATGTTTTAAAAGTTAACAGAAAGATACTTGTAAATCCCTATCAAATGATAACCATAGTAAATTGGTAATAGTTGCATATACTATTGTGAATAACTGTATTAAATTGCAATTGGATTTAATAATATCTTATTGCCCTGCAATTGGTAAGAAAACTATTTACAACATTAATCTGAATGGTAACGTTATTGTTGTTTATTTCACATCTTTCAATTACTTACTTGCAGAAATAAGTAACTTAATACTAACAAAAACATAAATATTGTTCCTGAACCCATAATACAATAAGTAATATTACATGTTGATGTTTATTTGAGCTATCGTTTAAGCTCTAAGATAATTTTTGCTATTCTTTTGTGATATTTCTTGGTTAACTTTTAGACAACTTCGCGGTGTTCAAATAAATCCACAAACCAAAAGAAAAAAATATGGAAATATACAAGAATGTTCTAGAATCTTTATAGATTAGTCGTAGGTACTTGCCTGGCTTTCGAGTATAACCTAATTTACTTTAAGCATCATGAAGAGGATAAGTAAAGTAAGGGATTAGCAATTTCATTACGACTATTTAATATTGTGCATTTAACAACAAAATTTAAGATTAAAGAAGAAGAAGAATAAGAAAATTACAATAAATATTACAACATGAATGTGGAACAGTCCACAACCGAAATTACTAAGGGTGGTCGGCATAAGACATGCGCTGTATCTCCCGCGTTTTATTTCTTAAACCATTAGTATTTGCGAAACACGGAAATGGTCATACTCTTAAAAAAAAATTAGCATCCATTTTCAGTTACAGTCCCAAGTTTAGTGTGTGCATCCTTTCCAATAATTATTATGGTGAGTGTTTTAAATTTAATTCCATATATTAATGTGACCAGAACGGCCATTGTAATTTTTAGGTTAGCTCTTGTTGATTGGTGGTAACAGCGTTGTGAATGCAAGTAGGAAGATATGTTCTATGCTGGCAACACACCGTCATTATTGATGTAGGCTGGAACGGTGCCCATAGAAAGTTCAAATTACTGAGATTGGATATAAACCGAATAACCAATTGGTATGTTATCCTATCGTTAATATGAAATCTTTTATAATTTCAGTTACATTTAAATCGAATGTCCCGTATCCCTTTTTATATTTGATGTAATTTAAGCATTTTTGCACTTAAATTGGAATATTTCTTGATAAATTGATTTACCCCATTGTATTACAATTTAATTTAAGTTATACATTTGCCTAAAATGTTAGAAGACATGGCCAATTACTAAATATTTGTCTGTCAAAAAGTTCAGGAGGTGGTTTCAAGCTTTCTTTAGGTCATTTTGTTGCTTATAATATTATCAAGGAAATTTCATTAATAATTATAGTTTATCCTACGCGAAATGAATACTGTTTAAAATTTTTGGGTCGATCAGTCACAATGTAACACCAGATTACATTTGTTGGTTAATATTTTTTGGTGTAATTTTTTTATATTATCTTCTGCCAGTTAGTTGTGGAGCTAAAGATGACGCAGGTACATATAATGAAAATCTGACAAGCATATTTATTACACAACATTAACACGTTTAAAAAATCGAAATAATTCATTTACTTGCCACAAACGCAAGCGTAAATTAGTTTAATGCTGGATGATATAAGGAGGCGGCTGTGGACTATAGGTTAGCGCGTTAGACTTCTACGCTGAAGGTCCTGGGTTCAATTCCCTGTACGGGAACATCGGATTTTTAACGGCCGTTGTCCCTCGCAAGGCAATGGCAAACTAGCGAGGTATTCTGTCTAGTAAATCTTCTCTGGAGTAGAAGTGTTTACACTTCCCGTGGTTCGGATTCCACGTTAAGCTGTAGGTCCTCTATGTCTCTGGCACTCTAAAAGAGCAACACAGGCATAGGGGAGAAGATCGCGATGTCTCATAAGAGTTAAATCACTCTTAAAAAAAGAAGAAGAAGATATAAATTTTGTTAGAAAATTATTATTTACTTCCAGTAGCAGTGCCAAAGTGCCAAAGAATTGGGCATTGTATCCCCTACAAAAGTATGGGTCCGGAAGTACGCAGGAAGACTTAAGAAGTCGCAGTAAAAATGGAATTTAAGATTGAAATTGATTATTTTTAAGAGTACATAATTTGTTGTATTTAAAATATTTGTCTAATAATAAATAGCAATTGTTTGTAATAATTTTATTTACTCATTTTATTAGAAATAAAATTATCATCTTAATTCGAACCGCAATAATAGTCTTTCCATAGAATCTAGGCTTGTCCTACTGATACACTTACAGAGTGTTTTCTATAACGGAATGAGCAGTTAACCCACAGGTTAACTTTTGGTCGACTAATAGTGGCCTTGTATTTTTGAGGATTTAACTTTTAGTTATCTTTTGAATAACTTTGGTTACACGAGTATATTTATAATATCCGTGAATATAAAGGCATAATATTTTTCAGTTCATTTCATTTATTTTAAATAGCATATGTACTTCATTGTTAGATTATGTGCTTAATTATAGATGCTTAATATCTACTTGATAAAATGATTCTGGTTTTGGTTTTATTGGATAGAAATTATTTTAGGCTTTTCAGAAATAAACTCAACTGTTTTTTAAGCACGCTTTTGATAAAGTCTCACATACACTTCTACTATTCAGAATGAAATCATATTTTCCAAGTCAAATATATCTATTACTTAGATCCTACTTGTGCGGACAATTTAAACTAAATAATGCAGTCTAAAGTTACCATCAGATTATTGCTGGGGTACCGCAAGGTAGTGTATTGCGTCCTGTGTTCTTCCTAATATACATCGCTGAGGTTCCAACTAGAGACAATACTGAAATTGCTACATACGCTGACGGCACGAAATATTATTTATTAGTTTTTTGTTTGAAGGAACATTCTCATTCCACCCAGTTTTTCAAGACTCAGCGCATTTTGTGGGTCGAACATGACCCACCCTTGAAAAATTCCATGCCCAAACCACAACGAAGACACCACAAACATTCTGGGAAAGTGCAGTGCTCAGGATTCGAAACTGAGCGACTTTGGTCGAATAACTACGAAGTGAAGCGCCTCGGCCACTACTCTACCGCAGTCTCCTTATCTATCAGTCAATTATCGGAACTGGCGGCAGGAACACATTTGGTATAAAATAATTTTGACAAGGCGGGAATTATAGCTAATAATGTCAAACGTATTCAAGTTACACTTACCAATAAACACAGTGTATGTCCACAAGTAACCGTTAACAATACAGCTATATCAATGAAGAAAATAGTTAAATATCTAAGGATGCATCTTGATCAGAAGCTCATCTCGACAAAGCAAAAGGAAACATGGTTACCGGAAAGCTAAACAAATGTATTAATTGGATCCCAGCTTCCGCTATAAAATATAGTTCTCCTCTACAAAACCTTACTGAAGCCAAAGTGGATATACGCCATTCAGCTCTGGTATTGCAAAAAACCGCCCAACACTAGAATTCTCCAGCGGTGTCATTTTCAAGCTCTTCGCAGAATCGTGAACGCACCTTGGTAGATTACCAGTCAAACTCCCCACGCAAACATGGGGATCCCTTATTTAGCTAACGAAATCCAAAGAGTAGCAAGGATTTACCACTTCAATTTTATGGGACACGGAAAAGCTTTTCCTAATACACACTGCTGAGGTTCATACTGGAGGAAATACTGAAACTGCTACCTTCACTGGCGACACGGCATTATTATATGTTAGCAAATTACGAGGACCAGTTTCAGAAAATCTATAGAATCATCTTCATCTCTTACAAAACTATTTTAACAAGTAGAGAATTACGGTTAATAATGACAAACCTGTTCATGTTACATTTATGAATAAACATAGTGTATGTCCACAAATACCAATCAACAATACAGCTACATCAATCAAGACAGAAGTTACATATCTAAGAATGCATCTTGATCACAAGCTCATTTCGAAACCGCACCCTAAGCCAAATCATCTTCACCAGAAGCCTAAACAAATGTATTTGATAATTGGATAACGATTCCAGCTTCCACTAGAAAATAAAATTTTCACGTATAAAACCATATTGAATCTCATTTAGAGATATGGAAATCAACCCTGAGGTTGCATAAAACCGTCCAACACTAAAATTCTCCAGCGGCTCCAACCTAAAACTCTTCGCTGAATGGTGAACACCCCGTGGTAGGTCACCAATTAATCTTGCCACGAAGATGTGGGATCCCTTATGTAACTAATGTAATCCAAATATTAGCAAAAGACTTACCACTTCAACCTAGTGGGACACGAAAACAACCTTGTAAATCAATTAGCCCATGAACCAACTATCCTAGAAGATTGAAGCACCAGAGCCCGCAGAGCCTCATTCAGAAACCTAACCATGAATAATTTATTTATTCGGGAGTAAAATTAGAGGATGGATCTCCCTCAAGTCAGCAGCATATACAGGGTGTTTATTAAACATGCGGCAAAAATTCAAAGGGTTATTCCCTGGACTATTCTAAGAATATTTTGTCCTTTGATGATTTTTGAAAAGGCACCTTGTTTCGAAGGAAAAGGAAATCAGTTTAAAAGTGGATTTCATTTGAATGCGTCTCGTGATTGATCATTTTGTATGTGTCGAATTTGTTGAGACTGATTGACGTTTCGCTGTTTGACGTGTATTTTCTGTCTTTACTACTTAAACTTTTGTTACAAACTAGGCGGTTGTACATTGAACGATTTCCTGACCGTAATGTTTCTGATAGAAAAACCTTCCAAAGTATTCATCAACGTCTTCATGAAACAGGCACATTGAAACGAAGTGGAGGACCAGGAAGGCCAATGACAGTAAGAACGGTAGAAGTAGAAGAGAATGTGCTGGACATGATAGAGGAAGCTCCAGGTATTTCTACTCGAAAAATTGCAAATACTTTGAAGGTAAGTAATGGGACTGTTTGGAAAATTCTTAGGGACTATTTGCTGTACCCATACCACATACAACGCGTTCAGCCACTTCTTCCTGTTGATTTTCCTCCACGTATTGCATTCTGTCAATGGCTTTTGCACACATTGGTTCAAATCCCTCAACTTCTTACGCTGATTTTTTTACCGATGAAGCGAATTTCTCAAGAAATGCAATAAGGAATTTTCACAATAATCATGTGTGAGCTGAAGAAATTCCACATGAAGTACTTGAAGATCGTTTTCAACATCAGTTCTCGTTGAACGTTTGGGTTGGAATTGTGGGTGACTGGCTAATTGGACCGGTATTTCTACCAGGGAAAACTTACCGGCGAGGTGTATCGCAACTTTTTGGAACAGACTCTACTTGAGTTTCTGGAAGATATACCATTGGCAACAAGAAATGCAATGTGCTTTATGCACGATGGTGCACCAGCGCATTTTAGTTTGGTTGCTCGTGAGTTTTTAACAGTAACATACGGAGATCTCTGGATTGATCGAGGTGGACCTCACTTATGGCCTGCTCGATCCCCGGTCTTAAACCCCTGGATTATTTCCTATGAGGCCATCTAAACTCATTAGTTTATTCTACTCCAGTGGAAAATGTGGAAGATTTAAGAAATCGGATAATGGCTGGGTTTAACTCAATAAGTGGTGTTTTTGAAAGAGTTCGGCAGTCAATGAGGAGAAGATTGGATTTTTGCATCGTAGCTGGAGGTAATCATTTTCAACGGTTTTTTTAGATTAAGAAACTTTACATGTAATTTTTGGTAATAAAAATTTGTTATTGTCGAAAATTTTTTCGCCCTGTATCTTCGACACAAACCGGCTTTTCAAAATCATCAAAGGACAAAATATTCTTAGAATAGTCCAGGGAATAACCCCTTGAATTTTTGCCACATATTTTACACCCTGTATACCTAGTCCGTTTACTTATTACTACTTTATATTGTATAAGAGTCCATTATAAATAAGCAATTACTGAAAAAAAACCTTCTGCCACTACCAAAATATAAAAGCTTTCCTTAAGCAGGCCCAGCTTCTGTCCTGTTGGAGAAACGACTTTCATGACGTTGTGAATTTGAAACACTTGTATTATTGAGAACCGGGCGCTAACGGTTTATAATTCACTTAATTAACAGCTTAATTTCCTGTCGGTTTTAATTTAAAGTAGAGACCTTTGTTAAAATGTTGCAACTGATGTTGTTAATTAGTAAGCGTATCCTGCAAGTTTTCATTGCAACAGTTCTATAACTACAGAAATAAACTTTTAACTAGAAAAGTTTATACAATATGTCCGTACAGCATACATTTTTATTTGCCTCTGTAATTGTATGAAGTTGAGAACACTGGCTTGGAACATCCCTTGTTATATGCACCTACCTGTTAGCTATTTTCAGCATTGGTGTGACAATAATGACTTCTGTCGCACGTGCAGCTTATTCATCGGAAAACTGAATAGGCGCTAATATTTCCATGATACGAGTCTGGGTCTTGCTTGTTAGTGTGTTTACCTTTCTACAGCAAACAACTCTTAATGCCTGATATACGAGAAGTTTCTGTAGCGTGTACCGTTACGGTAATTGTCAATATGAAGCAAATAATGCTGAAATTAAATTTCCATATTTCCAGTACAGGAACATATTGTGTTCGAGAAACTTTTCGCGGTGATGATATTGATATAA
This sequence comes from Limonius californicus, assembly GCA_014611495.1. Taxonomy (NCBI): domain Eukaryota; kingdom Metazoa; phylum Arthropoda; class Insecta; order Coleoptera; family Elateridae; genus Limonius; species Limonius californicus. Next base: position 48,042 of record JABXWE010001534.1, on the reverse strand, counting down.
ACATCCAATTTGGATGAACAACAATCCAAAAATTGGCTTTTACAAAACGTCGGCCTGTATGTGTAGAACACACGCGCATATGAGTATGTATGTTACGCTCGCTATCGCAAAAATGAAATATATAACAACAAATCATTGCGACAAATTTATTCTCGAATCTATTCAAAAATCGCTGATATCTAACAAAATATATCTTTATAAAGGGTTCTAAAGTTGTTGATAAAATTGTATGGTCCAGGCATGAGAGACATACAGAAGTATATTTTAATTATTGGTGTAAATTGTTTTGGAGATCTTCCATGATTGTTGTAACTTTAAATGTAGTAACCTACAAGTTGTATGAGGATGGTTCATCCATTATTATCCCTAACATATAAATTATTTTCCTAGGCACGTCAGTTATTAACATTAATATATGCCAAGATGCAGCTGCCTGTCTTCCTGTTTATAAAAGTTATACATTTAATATTACAGTAGTGCTTGTGATTTTGTTTAAATAAAAAAATTTTTGACAAGGGCTGTAATAAAATAACTTTTTAAGAAGGGTTTATCACAGCAGAAAATGTTTTAATAACATGTCCGCAATGTTATGTAGTTCTACCTCGTTATATTACATATTTAAGAATTGGTGCCGGGATTTCAAATTAGGAAGGAAGCCGTGTCAACATGCACCATATGATAGTCCCTAAAAACTGTTGTCGCTCAAGAAAATATTGATTTAGTATTATGGTACTGAGTGATCGGAGAATTACGGTCAAATATATTGCTGAGATGAGTGACTTTTCCGATAGAAGCGTTGAGAAAATGTTGTACTAGAAATTGGATTTGAAAATTATCTGCAAACGATGGATTCCGAAAATGTTGTTACCTGATCAGCAGCCGGCCAGGTTTCTCATTGCTGTGAGGAATTTGAGATTAATGGACACGGATTTGGATAGATTTTTTGAAAGATTTGTAACTGTAGATAAAACCTGGGTTTACCACTTTGACCCAGAATCAAAACGGCAGGGCGGCATCGTGGTTCTCTGTAATTAATGTTGATAACTGCTGTATAACATAACCTTTAAATTCTTGCACTGGTTAACTGAACAAGGCGAAGGATACAAGGTAGTAGACACGGACTTATAAAATATAAATGCCACAAAGAAACGATTTCAATGGTATCGAATTATCTAAGTTTTCTCTTATAAAACGTTAAACCACTTTAACAACTAAATTACAAAGTTACAAGAAATACATAGTAAAGTTTAATTTAACAAAGCACTTTCAAGCAGACCCACCTTGCGACATAGAAGCACTTGCTTATTTTCTTCTGGTGTTGAAAGTTAGTTGTTGCTTTTTTCTAAGTTCCTCGCAGGAAAACTTTTGGACTGAGGATCTTCGTATTCGTAAAATCATTTCACAAAGTAATTAATCCAAATATTATTTACTGCTTATTACTTCCGATGTTCAAATATACCAATAAACTCATAAATACGTTGCACCTCTATCTTTTCTTTTTAAATCGTAAACATCAAACTTGCTTCACTTTCCAAATTGCTATTGACTCGATGTTACTTATTTGTTTTAATTTATTTTAAATTAAATTCGATTGCTCCAATTGCAGTTCCAGAATATGGTGCCAATATCTCCCAAATAATTAACAGGTATTAAACTTTCGTCCAACTTGTAGATAATTCCTAATCTTGAAGTTTGTTGACGTTTTAAACGTCAAACGCAGATACAAACAAAACATGTCGTAAAAACAACTGAAGTCTACTGACGCTACTTTGATACACCGCCCCAAATTCTTGATTTTCGGCTAATTTACCGAATTTTATCCATTTTTCACACAGATAACTAACAAATAACGCTGATTTGAACCGTAACACTTAACAACAGTTTCATTGAAACAGAATATAACAAACACACAAAATTAAAATTTTAATTGACTCACTAAACGAGCGTCTCTCATATATATATATATATATATATATATGCATATATATGTATATATTATAGAATGTTTTAGAGATTATAGCTCAAGCAAACACTTCCCGCTGGACATTATGTCTGATATTAAAATATTTTAATATTAATAATTGTTAAAGCATCACTTTTTTCACTATCATTTATAGTGCATATTTGAGGGCGTATTTTCGGTATTTTTAGTACATATTTGTTGCATATATTCCATATTTGAAGTGCATATTTATCCTAAGCCTAAGTATGAGTAACCGTAAAGTAATTTCTGAAAGATTTTTAAACTATTATTTTATAAAGGGGCATGAATATTCTGGGTAGTTATAAATATCCAATACTGGGTATTGGATATTTATAAATTTGAATTTTTATAACATAATTCCTATACTAAAAAGTATACAAAATCAGATCAAACTGTAATATACAAAATATTGTAATAAAATAAGTATTTTCGAAAACTGTCATCAAAAGTTGACATTTTCGTTGAATTTTCAATTGTCAAAGTGAGTCTTTTTTGTTTACTGGATGTAAAAGTCTTTTACAAACTAGAACAAAAAAGACTTTTACGTTCAGAAATTTTTGATTAAAGAAGAGGTCACAATTTGGGGGATTCTTTATTATTTATCTTGAGCAATATTTAAATGTAAATTTGTAATAGTACAATTATTCAAAGTGATACCGCTTGAAGACAAAATCGGAACCAAACGTTAGAAAATCAGAGATTACGATGTTTGTTTGATGGTTGCTATGGGTTGCTATCATAATTAGTTGTTCAGAGCGGTCAGAGTATACCAGATTTATCACCAAGATGATTGTAGAGATTGATCTCGATTATAAATGTCAGAAGTTTTCTTTGAGTTTCCACTAATTTGGAGCCGCAGTTTTCGAAAAAACGTTGTTTGATACTCGATTGCGAAATTCTTTTGCATTCTCGATTGATTTTTTTGTTCGCTTGCGCTTGCAAAAAAAACTTTCATTCTCGAATGCAAAAGTATCATTTCGCAATCTAGAATCAAAAATAACTATTTCTGGTGTTGCTAAAAGCAGTATTCCGTACTTTTGCCGCAACCTGTACAGGAGAGATACACGATCAAATTAATTACACTTCCACAAATGCGAAAGGAATTCCGCATGAGAGCTTCACTGTATTGAATTTGGTTGAATTTGGTTTCTGATACAATGGTTGATGTATGAGAGACCTGTTGAGGACACGTATATGGGAATAAAGTGTAACAGGAAATTTTTATACAAGCTGAAACTAAACATGTCTCAAGTTCAAAACGTCCGAAAAGCGTTTATACACAAACACGCATAATGAATAAAACTATTGTAGGAGACATTTTAAAGCAATAAATGAAACTAGTAACTATTTAGAAATCAGCCATTGAGAAATAAACATTGCAAACACTGTAAGCTTCTTAGGGATATTTAAGTTTTATTTACTTTTTGAGTTTTGCTAGTATTCACATTAAACGTACTAAATAAAGCATAACAAATTTAACTACAAGACTACTAAATGAAGAGGCAGTGCCGTAACAGGAATCAGATTTGAAATTGTAAGAGATATTAGGGGCCAAACGATCGTTGTAGTTACCCCGTAACTAAATGTAATTAGCTATTCGGGAAGAGGCAGGTGGAAGGGTTTGCAGAAACAATTACGAAAAGAAAGTCTGATTGTACAGAGTAAATCAAAATAAGCGGGCCCCACCCTTTCAAGTCACACCTAAGTGAAACCTACCTTATTGTACTTCCTCCGTACTTCAGTATTTCTCATAACATACACACAAAAAGGAAAAACACAAATTGCAAGTCATTAGTTATGAACGAATATAGAAATAAATAGAGGGTCAGTTAAGGTAAACCCAAAACATTTTAATAAAAACCAGAGTCAATACAGCTAAATATATATATATATATATATATATATTGCCATGATATTTATGTTTAATTAATGCTATTATTATTAAATATTTGTTATATGTCTGTATCATGCCTTAAACTACACTAAAATACCTTCGGAAGGACTGTTATATTAATAAAAGGATATTTATAGGTATTAATTTCCATAGTTTAACCTGAAACATAGTCTAGACAGATTAACAATGTCGTAATTTATTTCAATTAATGTAAAATTATGGTTAAAAAGTGTTTTTATAAACCTGTCTTATGTAAGAAGTGTTTCCGATGCTTCGTACGTCACATCATTTAAGGAAATATGTACTCCGAGTGCGATTTTGCAGTATTTGGTTAATTGTAATCCTGTTGTGTAACTTGTTGCTCGTTATGGCTGATGATAGGGGTCTTTGTGGACTGTACCGGAGCCCTATAACTCAAAAATGGCAGTTATTGTAAGTTTATAGAGGAAATGTAAATAATTTTCATGTAAGTTGTGTTATATTAGCTAAATAGGTTGTATATTGTATCTGGGAAGGCATTTGTTAAGTTTCTTTGACGATTTAGATTGTTTAATTTTACTATAATTGCGTTTTTAGGTAAATTTTGATAAAGTTAGGTTAAATTTAGAATTTTATTATTTGTGTTGTGAATAAGTCTTTTATAGGAGGTTTTTGTGTTATAAAACATGTATGATTGTTCAAGGGATATGTTAAGTGTGTTTTTTATAGTTTTTAAAGTCATTTTGAAATATTTAACAATAATTTAAAAAAATGTAAAATTTGTCATTTCAAATATTGGCTTGTTTGGTGTCTAAATTTGTCAAATAATTCAGGGATTTCGAATCTGAAATTAGTTTTTAGATAGGACTTTTCATAAGATAAATATTAATTATTTAAATTTTTAATTATAAATTTCATTGGATTTTGTTTTGTATTCCATCCTTGTTTTTTTTTAATGTTGCCAAGAAACGATGTGATTTTGTCAGTTTCCAATAGAGGTTTCTGGCAAGAAAAATTGAAAACAGTACCTTTATGGCCACCGTATAGAATGCACGCAAGTTGTATCAGCGTTAAAAGTAAATTAATTTTGTATAAAAAAGTTTTTGAGGTTATGTGATTTATTTATGAAATGTCAACAGTGTTTAAAATTTGTAATTAGTGAACAATATATGTGTTTATAATAATAAATTAAGTTACCTTGATTAATTCAATCGAAGTGTGTTTAATTTTGTGGAATTCTTCTAAAAGAAAAAATTAAAAGAATTAAATTGAAATCTATTAATAATAACTTATTAAAAAAAAATTCTTCAATTCAAAAATATATGATCTGAATTCATGAACTTACCGTATTTAATTCGAACATAGAAGTGAATTATTACTGTGCTTCTGTAATTTAAATATTCACGAACTATCGAGTAATGAAAGCTTGGTGCTGACATATTCAAAACCAACTGATCCAGTCTAGACAACGAGGCGTTCAAGCAGTAAATATGTAGGTGTTGCAGTTTTAGAAGAATTTGGTGTCTACATTACCATAAAAGGGATTGGATGCTCAAGCTAAGTTTGAATTTATTTATGTATTTTAATTGTTTCACAATTTGTTATTTAATCAGCGAGGCCACGATAATAAACCCTGAGATTATGAGTTTAAAAATAGAGGCTATGACAATTAATTTATGTTATTTAATTTGAAGAAAATCAAATTTGGCGCCCAACACAAAATTATTTTATTTACAATTAATTTAATAATTAAATAATTTATTATTTATAATAAAAATTCATAGCAATATATATATTGCTATGAATTTCGTTATTAATAATTTATTTACTTAATTATAATAATTTTGTTGGGCACCAATTTGAGTTTTCTCAAATTAAATAAACATAAATTAATATTCCAGCATCTAAATAGACTCTTAAAACTCAAGGTAAGGTGTTTCGTTGCTTCACTGATTTAGATAGCTATTTATGCAGCAAATATAACACATAATATTATAAATACATAATTAATTTTTAACTTTGCTTGTATATCCAGTCCCTTTAATGATAATGTAGACACCATTTCTTCTAAAACCGCAACAGCTGCATATTTTTATGTTGATTCATTCTCAGCTTGTCTAGACATAGTTCATTTGATTTGCAACCATGAAAATATTACGTTCGCAAATTCGATGTTTAGTGGAATAAAATCTCAGAAGCACAGTAACTGTTACACTTAAACGTTCCAGTCTAATTAAGGTAAGTTCTTTTAATACTACAGTATTATTATTTTTAATAAATGAATAAAAAATTTTAATTTTATTCCCATTTCTTTTCAGTAAAATTTCCCAAAGAAAACACACTTCGATTAATTTAAACAAGGTAACTTCTCTTTTATTATTAAACACTTTAATTATTAATAACACAATTTCTGGTCACATAATACATTAAACTATTTGACATTTGGTAAACAATGTAACTTAACCCAACTTTTGAATTTCTCGCTTGTTTTACAATAAAATTAAATTGAGCACTGATTTAAAATGCGTGCATTTAGTTCGATGGCCAAAAAGGTACTACTTTCAAATATTTCTGCCAGAAACCTCTACAAAAACTAACAAGATAACATCGTTACTTAGCGACGTCTAAAAAAACAAGGACAGAATTTGAAACAAAATCAAGTGAATGTTCTAGAACATTTGATAATTAAAATTAAAACAATTAAATTTAAGTTTATGAATAAACATATCGAAAAACTAATTTTATATTCGAAATCCATGAATTTTTATCTACATTTAGATACCCCACTTGCCATATTTGAAATGACAAAATTTTACACATTAAAGAAAATTGTTACTATTTGCAAAATTAACATGAAAACACAATAAAATTAACTAAAACACAATCCTTAGATTATAACATAAGTTTTGTAATACTTTAGCAACCTATAACTGAATTATCCACAACATAAATAACAAAATTCCATATTTAACCTAAAAATTACAACATTTATATAGAAACACACTAATAGTTAAATAAACAACATAATTCATCGAGGAAACCTAATAAATATCTTCCTAGATATGATATCCAACTAATTTGGCTAACATAAAACATTTTTGCATCAAAATTATATACATCTGAACGATAAACTTTTATAACTGTAATATTTGAGTTTTAGGGCTCTGGTACTGTCCAAAAAGACCCACAACATCGTCTACAACAAGTATTTGGTCACACATAAGGATTTCAAATAGCCAAACACTGCAAAAGCTCACTCGGAGTACATATTTCACAAAACGAAGCATCGTACGAAGGATCGAAAACACTTTTTACATAAAACAGGTTTATAAAAACAGTTTTAACTATCATATTACATTAATTGATATAATTTAAGGCATTATTAATCTATCTAGACTATATTTCAGGTTAAATTATGGATTTTAATACCAATACATATCCTTTTTAAAATATAACAGTCCTTCCGAAGGTAGTTTAAGTGTAGTTTAAGGCATGATAAGTACATATAACAATAAGTTAGTGATAACAACATTAATTTAAAATAAATATCATGGCAATATATATATATATATATTGCTATGTAACTTGTTTATAAATAATATAATTGCCCCACGTTGATGGCCATAAATATATGTTGTGTAGTATAATTTTTTAATTAAATATTAATTTAAATAAAACAACAGCCCCACGTTGATGGTGGCAAAATAAATGCTATGAATTATTTATATAAATAAATAATTCACAAATAAATGAATTTTCTTCTACCTCAGCTAGCTCAAAATTAAATTCTATACGTTGGTTACGCCAATAATACAAATAAAATGAAATATTCTTATCTACACACATAAATTAATTTCTCAATATCCCAGCATATAAAAACAACAAAGATCTCAGGGTAACAGTTCGTGACGTCGCTACAGATAGTTATAAAATTACTATAATGGGTACAACAAACACATACATAAATAAATTATAAACTCATCTGAAATCCAACAGTTTTGGTACGGGCTGTACATCAGAATTTCTCATAACTGCAACGGCTGCATAAATTTGACCTTGTCGCGTCTACTCCGAACTATATTTCGATTACTGCATCTCGTAACGGCTTCCAGAATCGTTGATAATATGGTTCTTTACAACTTATTTGTTAAAAATTATAAGCATTCAAAGAAATACTTCAATAACTTCTGTTTAATTAAATTAAACAGATAAGGTAAGTTAACTTCTTCTTATTATGAATTAATGAATTTACTTTTAATTTAACATTCTCTAATAAATTGCTTTCCAGCAACGTTGAAAGAAATATCACCATTTGAATTTCAAACTCCAGGTACGCCAGATTATTTTATAAATTAAACACTTTTAATAACTTGAAATTTAAATAAACATTTTATTACTTTCTTTCAACAAATAATTAAACACTTTAACAATTACTTGCACATAATTTAAAACTTTGTTAAGGTAACATAACCTTAATACACTTTTGGTAAACGACTCAGGATTACGCTCATAATTTTCAAAAATAGCTCATATAACAATTTAAATTCAAAATCAGAGCTCACACGTAAAGCGTGCTTCCTCTTTGCGCATTAATAACTGACTAAATTAAAAAATTTACCAAATTTGATATATTCTGCACATATAAAACCAAAAATGGACCAATGAAATTTTAAATATTTATCTTTACAATCTTCTGCTGTCTGTTAACATTACTAAATCCATTAATTACTATATTATTATTCAAAATTTCAACAAACAAACCTCAGAATCTTCATTCTGATAAAATTACAATTCTTTTGATACTAATAAACTAATAAATCCAAAATCTGAGAAAAAAAATTACACATGTCAACAATTATTAAATTTAAACAAAATTCAATTAAAACTTACTAAAAACATATCAAACGTCAACAATTATAATAAACAAATATATAGAAAGACATATACACCCTGCACATCAATTATACGTACACATAATCCAGTGAAAACAAAATTAACCTCAAAAAATTAATATATTTTTATAATTTAACAAACAAGTAATAAACAAAGTCATTCTAAATCACAAAACCTCTTCTAAAACTTCCTTTACATAATATAAAATACAAGCAAAACGATATCAACTCTTCAAATACAAAATTATCCCACAAATACTAATAAATACAATGTCAAAATATGAATTAACAACAAAAATCTACCTTCTAGGACTTTTAACTTTGCCTATGACAACCCAAAAACATTCCCTACGTCGCACAAAGACGTCTCACCACTATTCCCTAAGGAATGTTCACCAACACATCACTCTGGTCACTAACAAGCCAGTTCGTATCATCCTCTGATGATCGTACAAAACCTTTTTCTCTTATTAGGTATACATCTGTCATATATTATCATAATAACTTCTCGAATAACATTCTTTACATGATAATTAAACTAATTATATTCCATTTCAGGTAAAATCTGGATTGCTACCATCAAATTAGTATCCTTTTACGTATACTAAAGGCATTACCAAGCCAAAAATCACATCATATCAGGGTTATTTAGTAAAATTAACATAGTTTAAGTATAGTCTAGAATAATATTATAAATATAGGGTAAATAACATGGCAATATATATAAAGAGGAGTCGAGACGTCCGAACCAGTTGCTCGCGCCGCCACTGACTACGACATTTCCAGTAAAATCAAGAAAAATACTCAATAATTGGCAATAACATTTAGCTTTATTTAATAAAAATAGAACTACGTCTATTTTTCACAAATCAGAGCACTTTTAAACAAATAATAACTGCTTATAATCTCCGCGAATAACTTAAAATATGGATAGCATTTACCTTAATTCGGCGACAGAGTAGGAAACGCCAAAAAATTATTATCATTTGGTCGACGGCTTGAGGAGGAGGGAAGAAAGAAAGAGATGGAAGCTAGGCTGACGTTACTGGCAACCAAAACAAAGTGACACAGAAATTGGTGTTGCGTTACGTTGCGCAATAAGGATTTTTACTTTTATGCTTTAACTAGGCTTTTAAAAATTTTCAGAGTTTCATATTTCTTTTTTAATTTTACAGCTCTCTCATAATTTCCAGTTCAAGTTCTATAATAATTAGCCCCGCAATCTGATATTGTTTGGTTAGTATTTGTTTGAACCAAAAGTGTTTTCAAATTTTATAAAGTACCTACTAGAAAAGCTGTAGAGTAGAGATACATACTATGTATAATTCTTAATGCGTTTAATGCAGAAGCTTTCTTTTAAACACATGTTTATTCTGATGAACATCTAAAGTTACAGCGTAGTGCGATCTTCGAAAATCTTCTGATACAAATACATTTTGAAGATATTGTCACGAGGTGGACTTTAAGAACTCTCCTTGTGACTCCTGTGAATCTACCCAACACGAAGTTTTCAATTATAGTTATAGTTAAGTAAAATAACAATAAACAAGCGACAAATAAATTATAAAATTCGTAATAGATGTAGATACAAACTTCATAAATAAATAAATATAATTTTCTAGACCTATAAGATATGTGTCGTGTAAAAATATTTATGAAAAATGTAGTGGTTATAATATGATTTATCTCAATAATTCCCGAGCTGTTAGAAACGAACGACTTCAGCTCAATTCTGGCGGCATTCAATACTTGTTATTGTTTAGTATTTTTCTGAGCTGAGTATACCACCGGCCTCGGTGGTCTAGTGGTTAGCGTATTTGACTTTAGATCCAAGGAACGCGGGGTCGAACCTGGCCGAGGTCGATCAGATTTTTATAGCGGGGTAAAATCTGAAAATGCATCTTCTGTCGGATAAGAAGTGAAACCGTGAGTCCCGTGCCACTGCGATGTGTGACACGTTAAAAATCACTACTGGGGTTGGAACTACCCCAGATAGGCAAAATTCTTAATTAGGTTGTACGTACAATGGGCCAAATGTGTCCTAAGTGCATAGAAATACTTAGAAAACCGTGTCCTAGATCTCGCTCTTTCAAAATATACATACATACATACCACGAATTTACCTTATGGATAGTTCTTCTTCAATCTTCTTGATCTATCCACTGTTGGACATAGGTCTCTTTCAGTTTCTTCAACTTCTGTCTTTCTGGCATTATTTAGTAAGTACAATTTTTTCCTGTCGTTTGTTTGACGTCCTCAAAGCATTTTCTTTGTGTCTTTCTCGTCTCTTAGTTAATCTTGGTGTCCACGAAACAATCTTTGTGTCCCAGCGGTTTGGATGTTGATGAGGCACATGTCTAACCCAACGCTACTCGTCTGTCACTAGTTTATTTGTCAGATTTATTCGTATTTCGTTTCGTCTCGCAGCCTCACATCCAACATAGCTCTTTCCATAACTTTGTGGGATATTCTACATTTAACCATGTTCTTTCTAGCGAGAGACATATACCGCAACATAAATGCAGACAGGTTTATCAAGCTCTTCCTTTTAGGCATAAAAAAGGATGACGATGTCGTATTATGTGGTTTAGTTTCTCAAAATCTGCCCAACTCAGCCATATTCTGCCTGAAATTGCCATGATTCTCCTTTCCGAGTTTAATCTTGTATCCCAGATGTATGTTCTCCTGAAGTCTCTCAAAATTGATGTTGGCAATGGTAATATCTATTTCCTCTGTCCTCACGATTTCTGTTAGCATTTGATTTAGTTCTACTGAAGCACCACTTATTAGGACCACATCACCAGCGGATCAAAAATTACTCATCCGAGGATGATTCACCAATTATTGTCCACAAGTTGCAGGTGCTATCTTCTTAGTCATAAAAGTTATACATTTAATATTACTGTGGTACTAGTGATTTTGTTGGAATGGAAAAATTCGAGTCAAGGGCTGTGATAAAATACCTTTTTAAGAAGCATTTATCGTCTCAGCAGTTTTCCGTTGGAAAGGTTGGGAACAATTTGCACGAGGAATTGGGTCTGACAAAAGTCTGCGCATGATGGATTCCAAAAATGTCAAGCAATTTGAGATTAATGGACGGATTTGGATTAATTTCTGGAAAGATTTGTAACTGTAGATGAAACCTGGGTTCATCACTTTGACCCAGAGCTAAAAGGACAGAGTATGGAATGGCGGCATGGTGGTTTCCCGGCCAAACGAATGTTTCGTGTGACTTTATCGACAGGAAAAATAATGGCAACAGTGTTTTTTTTTTATTCTGAGAGAGTCCATCTTGTTGATTATTTACCACGTGGTCACACAATAACGGAAGACTATCACGCAAAACTCAGACCAGAAGTTCGTGAGGCTATAGGGAAAAAAACGTGGAAAATTGAGACGCGACGTTCTGTCTCACCAAGGCAACGCTCCCACTGACAAGCACTGTGTTTCTATGGCTGCTATCCATAATGCTGGGTTTAAAATCTTAGACCCTCCCCCATTCGGCAGATCTGACCTCCAGTGACTTTCACTTGTTCCCCAACTTAGAAGAACACCCTTTGGGAAATCACTTTTCGGACGATGAAGAGGTGATGGTTGCTGTGAATGGGTGATTTACAGTGCATGACAAAGAGTTTTTTTTTCTAATCATATTTAATCTCTACATCATCTTTATACTAAGTATGTTAACCTTCTAGGGGATTACGTTGACAAATAAAATTATTTCAAATGTTTAAGTCATTTGCTTCTATATCAGGGACAATAATGATGAACCACCTTCGTATGAGCTCTATCAATTTTCAGACCTTATGGCTACGTAATTGAACGGTATTAAATTCTGTCACAATAACGAGATCGTTCCGATTGGTGCTTCTAAATTCAACCCGATAATATCAATAACTGTTCTTAATTTTTTCATCTGACATTTTGATTACCAAATAAAGCAGCTCTTTAAGACATAATTGATGGAAGTAGTTATCGCAACAATATCTCTTTCGCAAAGGCTCATTTTGGAAGAACCATGAGAGACAATTCGATGCAAAGGAACCAAAATAGTAAATGTATTAAAGTTAAAAACAATAACCACTATTTCGGATAAAAAATTATTGGTTCCGATCTTAAAATGTAAATAAATAATGGACGTTGCCAAATTCATAAAATGTTATGCATCCTCAAACAAGTTCGAACAGTCCAACAGCTATGGCGATGTTGTAGGTACACAGTACAGGAAGACCTCTTTTTATTTTGTGGTATAATCGCTTCTGACACCTATTTATTTTACTTATCAGGCTTTCCTTACGAACAGCCTGTGCTAATAAACTAGCAATATTAGCACTTTAATCTACCCATTTAATTGAATTAGCGCGATAAATCATAGTGGAAATGAAAGTTTGTTCCTAAATATTAATTACACTTTCAATAGACCTGTTTATTAGGTACCTTGGATGTTGGCCTACGTCAACCTGGTGCGACATTCTACATGACCACCACAGCGCTAACCTGCATTTTATCTAACCGTAGAATCGGGGGAATGGTAATCGATATAACCCTTGCTATTTGCGTGTAGTTAAGGACGATGCGAAGCAGCTCACTCTGGTATGTGTAGCTATTATTTTAATTTAAAGACCTGCGAAGTGATAGTAGTTCTGCACAACAAAACTTAATGCTTAATTTAGGTTACCAATTTAATACTATAAAATAAATGAAAGACAGAAGTATTACCTTTGTGTTTATCTGACTGTGTTAGTCTACCCTTGCATGTTTTAACCCAATAACAAACACTGTAATAGTTTGAGAACTACTGACCTAAATGGATAGCCCGAAAATGACTGAGACCATAAAGATTTACGCAATAGTAGAGTAAACACATTTTAATATTTACGAGGGGTATTCAAATTTAAATAGCAATGTTTAAACTAAAAAAATACTCTGAGAAGAATTCCAAGAGGGGAACAGCCCATACTATCTAGATTTTTAGGAATGAAGATGTAAATTCGACTGACATTTTTCAAAACTGCGGGCACAATATGACAATCATTGTTTTTCTGTGTTTCACTGGTCGAAATCTTTTAGAAACGGGAAATTCGTGAAATATCGTACCTACCTCATGTATGACCAGCTGCAACTTCGTTTAATCGTGAAATTAAAGAAAAACTAAAGGCTGCTGCAATACAGATAAGTAACAGTTCGTCAATTCTCAAAATTTACAAATTAATGACCCATTATAAAAAAAAAGTTAAATTATGGTAAGGTGATTCCGCGCTTGTTGCCCGAAGAACACAACTTAAATCGTTTGCAAATCGTTTCTTCTTTACTTTAGCGATATGAAAGAGAAGAAGATGAATTTGTAGACTCTATTGTGGTAACATATATAACTTTTGTGTACATTACCTTACCCCTCTTGTTCGCCACAGTTTGCATGCCACGTTTTGCTCGTCTCTTTGCTGGACAACTATTTACCCGCCGCACAGATTGCTCGGTGAACGAATGGTTGCCTGTTCTTGTTTTTGAATTTGTATAGGATAATTATATTTTCTATTGCAGCAGTTATACGTAGTAGTGCCAGCAAGATGGTTGTCCAGCAAACGGAAGGCGAGCAACTGCCTTGGCGAGTAGCTTTCCCAACGAGCAACCGGCAATTGAGCAATCACTGGCCAGCAAACGGCGGCGAGCAATTGGTAACGAGCAAATGACCTAGTATCACACCACATCTCTAAAGCTGCTAAAAACTGCGTTGCCAGCTGATAAAGTGACTTCAACAATTTTTGGGATTCTCAAGGGATACTACTTGTTCTACTATTTGTTGTGCTATTTGTTGACCAGGAACAAATGGAACAGAAGAAAGTTCTACTTGGTTTCCCCAAGATAATGCTCGCCGCTATACCGCTGCAAGAATAATAGATATCAATAAAACAAACTGTACAACTTACGTCCTGGCTTTTCTCCCTACACTGAAACAATTTTTAGCCGAGAGAAAGTTACAATCATGTAACAACCTTATCGAAGCTGTTCGAGAATACTTATAACCCAAATACTTCCTCCAGGAAGCTATTAGAAATGTTTCAGATCGGTGCCTCCACCCTAGTCAAGGAGAAAACTGTATTACTTTTCTGTGTAACCACAGAGAAAAGTAATACAGCTTTCTTCGTTGTAATATTACAATACCCTTGTTAATAAATAAATTCCTGTTTAAATTTGAATATTCCTCGTAGTAGTAAGCTATTAATAATATTAACTGTTACTCCGTAGTGTTTAGTTTGCTCATAATTTGCATCTGTGTTTATGAAACTAGTGATACTAACCGATTCTCAAGAATTGAATACAAAAGACTGTCTGTTGTAGTGAAAAGGGAACAAGAAGAATCAATAGAACAGCTTGAGATAAATATGCGAACAACCTGGAAAACGATTTACATGGAAGACAAGAAAGGCATATACAGTATTAAGACAACTTCATAATACAGAAAAAGATAAAGTTCGCCTAGATGCAATATCCGAAAATCAGTGGATTGACTATTACAAACAAGTGTAGACAAACGAGAATGGTGAAGAAACGCCAAGAATAGCAGTAAATGACGAATACGTCGACCCTCTCACTATGGAAGAATACATAGAAGTAATAATAACCAGGAAAAATATGAAAAGCCTGGATGTGACAGAATAAATACAGAACTATTGAAATACGCACCTGAAGCGTTTGACAAGACACTAGTGCAGTTTTATAACCAATGCTGGAAAACGGGCCATACACCAGAAGAATGGAGAACAACACTAGTGATACCGATGTTTAAGAAAGGTGACGGAACAAATAGCAACAATTATAGGGGTATAAGTTTGTTAAATGCTTGCTAAAAAATCTATGCTAAAATTTTACAGTGTAAGATGATACCAATAGTGGAAACAGTGGTAACAGAAGAACAGAGTGGATTCAGACCTGGAAAGTCATACATAGACTGTGTTTTTGCTCTAACACGGCTCATTGAAAAACAAAGAGAATATAACTTACCAAACTTCATGGCTTTTATCGATTATGAAAAAGCGTTCGATAAAGTAGATAGGAAGCGGCTATGGAACATAATGTTTGAATATGGAATACCGGAACACCTGATAAGGAGGTTATGTATAGCAATGAAATTCAAAATTGACAAACGTTTCCATTGTTATGTTCATTTTAAGATGTGCCGCTTTATATGAATTGATTTCTTAATCTTAAATTTGTTTGCCCCTTCGTAAGAATTAATAACGTTATTTTAATTGCCGTCTTATTTTGGGTTACCATTTCTGTTTTGTCTTTCGAAGTTTGAGATATGTTAACAATTGCTTTTGTGTCAAAATTGCAGACCCTTGTTTTTTCTCCGCGCTTGACCTCGGACGCTTCCGAGAACGCACGTGTCCGTTTTCGTTCTAGAACATTTACATAACATTTCGAAATATGGTGCAATCTTTTGGGGGAAAGTGGAGATTCCCGTTGCGTTTTTAAGGCAGTCAATTTTCGATCTTTGATGACTCCGGTTCTCAGACAACTCCATGAATCGGAGACCGTAATTACGTTAAGTGCTGCAGGGGCGGCTTCTGAGTTTTCTTTCGAGGGGTATCCGTTATGTGTGTTTAGTTTCGCTGTTTTACCAAGGGGTATAAACAGACCTTCGGCTACTGCCGGGTTTATAGAAAGCACTGGAATTAACCCCCGGCAAAGCCAATTCTTGGGGAATTGACTGATCGCCGTTGGGCGGATAAATTGCGAAGCCCAGCTCCCGTCGGTCTGCGGCTATTTTTTTATACCATCAAAGAGCCCTGTCTTGCGCTCAACGTCAGCAGCCTGTTGGAATCGCCGTTATATTGTGCCTGCCTCGCTTTAAGCCATCCACCGAACTTCAAGGTAAAAACATCCAGTTTTGTGTTGTGATAAAGAAACCTTTTTTTGTTGCTCGCGTTAACTTGCAGACTTCAAATTTAACTTCATGTAAATAAAAAGAAAAATGACCTTCAGTCGCCATATGTATTGTTAGTTGTTTTACTATAAAACTACCAGATTATATTCTGTTATTTCTGTGAACTTCAGCGTCGCTGGTGTTTTACGTAGCTGTATGAAAGACGTAAATCCTGTTGCACCAGTGGCGGCGAGTTTTTCTGAACGTTCAAAAATTTAAATTATGTAGTTCAAACTTATAGCGTTATCACTTGTCATTTTATTGTATTGTCATTTTTAACCGTTTAAATATATGTGTCTTAAAAGTTTACTTCCTCTTATTGTGTCTTTTGTACTTGTTTATGTAAGAATGTTGCAAACTTTAAATATATAGGAGGAGGCACAATAACGGTAAGTTCCATTCCCGTAAGCTGTTGGCTTCTCGACCTTCCACGAGGACCTACAAACAGCTGGATTTGGAAGGTGGCGCCCACTTATTTTGACTCGCCCTGTACACAACTAAATATTTTTTCCCATAAGCGATTATACGGTTCCGACACCGAGACACTAACAGCTGAACAGATTAGGTCAATAGAAACTAGCGTAATGAGATTTCTAAGATCGTTTTCCTGGTATACTTTGATGGACCACAAACGAAGCGACGACATCCGAGAAGAATTAAATATTTTTAAACTATCCGACAAAATCAAAGAATATCGCACCAATTGGTCTCAACACGTTCGACGAATGGAAGAAAGCCGCATACCTAAAATTATAGCCAATTACAAACTAAGAGGCAACAGGCGAATAGGACGACCAAAGAAAACATGAAGCGACCAATTATAAAAATTTATAAAATATGTGGAGATGGAACAGTTCTAAGGACTAACCCGTAACGGAGATGATGATGATGTCTTACCGATTCTCAATATAGGATTTCATAGCAGTTACTTAGCAAAAGTAAGAATATCTCAAATATATTCGAACTACTAATGTATCTATCTAGTACCTATATATAAATTCCATATTCCTGCCGACGCCGGTCTCAACTTTGTCCTTAACCGAAACATAGCTGTCTTAGAAACCAGATATAACCATATTCGTATGCATTTCTATGTACGGACAGAAGAGTTTTCGATTAAGTTAACAATTCGGATATATACTAGGTGTGGTACCATTTCCTCACCTCTCGGAAACAATGAACATTTACCAATTACGAAGGTCAAATCTCGATATAGCTCATTTGTATCTCAATAAGATTCGAATGAAACTTCGATGTACTGGAAATGACTGTATTAGAATTATGCCGCCGACTGGGCAAATACGAATTTTACGTTAGCACTGTAGGGTTGATGGTTAGACTACAATTTCTTAAATATACTGTTTCATTTCTTATTAAACTTTTGAATTAACCGGATTTACCAAAGACAGCTGTATTTATGACAAGAATATCCGATAATGACCTTATTGAATTTATGTGGCCGGTTGGGCAAATAAGAAAATTATATATGGTTGTAGTATCAGAACAGAATTCGTTGGGAACGCGCAGTTTTATTCCTTAGTAAATTTTTGAAGTAAAAGTAGAAGTACTGGAGGCACTACGTACGTACAGTAAGTAAACTATAGTATTGAATTGAAGTCGCCGGTTGGACAAATAAGAAAGAAAGAAAATTTGGTTTACACTGTATAGTTGTATTACAAAAATATAGTTTGTTGGGATCTCACATTCTATTTCTTAATAAAAAATATAGAGCTGAGTCATAGACTCCTACAGAAGCTTCATGCAAGAAAATGAAGCCTTCGAAATAGGGTCGTATCGCCGCATGTTAAGGAAATCCTGGATCGACCTTATCATAAATAGAAAAGTATTGCTAAGAATTGGGAAAGAAACCCAAATTATTAAAACTATAAAATGGCACCCTCCAATCAGTATTACAAGGGAAAACCCAGGAAAAAGGGGGACCAGGTATAAGGCGTATATCGTGGCTGAAAACCCTCAGAGAATGGTATGGTAAAACCACAACGGAGTTATTTAGGGCAGCGGTTAACAATACAAGAATATCCATTATGGCTGCCAACATCTGGTAACAGATTGGAACGCTAAGAAGAATACAATTTTTAATTCAACGGCAAAATGCTGGAGGCAGCTGCGTGTATAACAACAATGTCCGTAACTGACCGTACTGGATTGATATTGTCGGTTGGGCAAATAAAAAATGCTGGGTTTTACTGACTACCCGAATTCCTTTGATAGTGACAGTCTTAAAGGCACATAAAGCAGAATGAACTACAAGTACTCGAACGTTCTAAAGAATATCTATTTTACATGGTCACATAGTGGAAAACTACCGAAATTGCACACTAGTAGAAGAAATTAAAACTGAATAAAAATATGACATATGGACACAAATTAAACAGTAAGATTACGACAAATCTCATAGTGAGTCATAATTTAAGATTTAATAACTACCACATGGTTGGGTAATACAAAGTCAACAATATGAAATTGGATTAAGACCATTCATGGACGAATTGATGATGACGACTTCTATATATTTTTGTTGTTTTTCTTGTTCTTCTTATTAAGCTAATAGCTTGTTCATCCTAAATTATCTTTCCATCCTTTTTCTGGTCTTCCGGGGCTGTGCTTCCCGCGGGGTCTTCTATCTCTTGCTATCTTAACTTGTCTGGTCTCGTTCATCCTTAATATATGCTGATTCCATTCATCTCCGCATCGTTCTACCCATTCTTCGATATTTTGTATATGCCATTCTTGTCTAATATCTTCGCTTCGAATGTGATCTCTTAGGGATTTGTTTGTTATTTGCAAAGTGTCTTCATTTCCACAGTCTCCAACATCTGTTTTGTTTCAACTGTATCCGCACGTGTTTCTGAGGCATACGTCAGTACCGATCTTCCTACTGATTTGTATATTCATACCTACAGTTCCGTTTTTAAGTACTTATTTCGCCAAATTCAATCGTTCAGGCATCCAGATATTCTCAAGGCTCTATTGACTTATCTTTGCACTTCGTCATTCAATCTTGTTACTCGTTATTTCAGTCCCTAGGTGTTCTATTATTTGTATGTTTAGTTCTAGTCTACATCGAAAAGGTTCTCTACTTATTGTTAGAGATTTGGTTTTGTTAGTGGCAACGTTTAATTCGAATCTCTTACAGCTATTTGAGAAATAAAATAATAGTCTCTGTAGATCATCCTTGTTGTCAGCTGCTAGCGCTGCATCATCGTCGTAACATATTATTCTAATTTCGACATTCCCCATTCTATAGCCTTGTCTATTCTTAATATCTTCAATTATTTCATTCATTATCATATTAAATAGTATCTTACTTAATAAGTCTCCTTGGCTAATGCCCTTGTTTACTGGAATTTGTTTTTTATAGATGGAAAACATATTGTTCAGGCAAAGTTGGAGTATTAACTATTATTTATCGACAATTGTATAACTTCCTGTTTCGCCGGAAATCATAATACGTATATTTATTATTCTTAGTCGAACATCTTATGTATTTATGACGGTAGTACAGGAATTTTAATTCCTAGCAAACAAGAAAATAAACTGCTAATACTGTGGATTTATACTTGCTGAGATTATCACGAATATAAATCGAAATCATTAATATCAATTTAATAGCGAAAGCAAGAATTATTAATTGCTAGATGTTTCAAGAATGACTGTTACATAATTACGCCCGTTAAAACATAATTCTGCCCGACATACAATATTTTCAGAGTCTTTTAAAATCATGTCCCTGTTAATTTCAACTCTCGTTTGTCTTGGTTTCTCTTTCATTCCCCATCGGTTCTGTAAGCCTATTTAGAAACATATTCATTTAAAAAATGTCCATAAAAGCAATCAAAATGATTAGCTTTGGGAGAGCGTGCAGTCTATCACACGGGATTCATCACTATCATGAAAAAATATTTGTTAAATGCAGAACAACCAATCGCGTGTTGAACATACGCTATAGGAACCCCATCTTGTTGAAAAATTATATTTCTAAATCATTTCATAAGTAAATCATCAAGGTAAACGTTTTCTTAATTTAATTTCCTAATTTACCGATCTGTGGCCTTCGATTCCAAACCTTCCAATATCGGTAAAGTTAGGATGTAAGTACGTTCAACTATTCATACGTTAAAGCTATAATTTTAATTGTAAATTTTTCCTGTGTTTGCGTTGAATAAGGTATCGAAAGTGTTGTTCAAAAATGTTTCTAATGTAGTTATTTCCTCTATTATATCTCCGAAATATAGAATGGAAAATGACAGCGAACTAACGAAAGAGATACCAATTAAATCTAGTATAGGACAAGATGCTAGCCTCAGCCCAAAGGTCTTCAGCCTAGAAATAGACAAAATAATATTTAAAGCGAAACCGGATAAAGTAGCGCAGGAACGTAATAGAAATGGCCTGATATGCCGACGATATGGCGATTACATCGGTAACAATCTGCAGTGAACGCTACACATATTTAATGCAATATAAAAATTTCCTAATCGAAAACCAAATGTATGATAGTATTTCTAGAACCGAAAAAATACAAACTAGAGTAGAGTAGTGGAGTACTAGAGTAGTAATGAACTACATGTATTCTGAGATAGACATTTCTAGCTATAACAACTTAAAAAAGAAAGTATTACAGCAAACCGTTAAAGCGGTTGCCTACGAGATATTGTATGGAAGAACACAAACATGAGCACAGAGAGTAAAGTACGGGCTCTACAAAACTGGCATAGCATACGGCGCGGCGTTGTAGCAAGGGCTGATACATCCGACACCTACGAACAACGGAAATGACAACTCTAAGAGCCATAACGGGAAAGACAGTAAGACAGACAGAAGACATTGTGAGATGGTCCAGACAAAAACGACGCGCATGGAATAAATATGGTAGTAAAATAGGAAGAGGACGAATAGCCTTCATTGCTAAGGATGGAGCAGCACCAGCTCTTGGCAGGCCGCCAAGAGATGGAAGGAAAAGTGGCAACAAACATCCCATGAAAATTAATCCAAAAACAACGAGCCATAGGCGTAACATCAGAAGAAGAAGAATATAGAATAGAAATATATATACAGTGCTTCCCGAAAATAACGGATAAATTCTATGAAATTGTTGAGAAAAATATTTCAAAAAAATGCTCGGACACGTCAACTTTTGTTTTTAAATTGTCATTTAGAGGTGTAATTTTCAACTCTCCACCCCTCAACCCCTAAGCGCTAGCAACTTCAACTTTATAAATTCAAATATCAAAGTACCCCTTCTGATAGCTTTCTTTGCGCTGAATACAATAAAAAAAAGTTTTTCAAAATCGGTTGATAAATAACGGAGATATTTACCGAAATGTATTCAAATGAAAGTGCCAATATTCGAACAATATATATTGTGATGAATTTTGACTCGTTAGCTCGTTCGATGTCATATTTTTAAGGATACTCGTTCATTATTATGATGTCTTAGAATTCGGTTTCTTTGTGATAAATAATAAAAGGCAGACCATAACGCAGATAACTTCTTGCTTGGTTGGAAACACTGCCTAACTCGTATGTTGATATAAACCTATGACAAAAATATTATTGTTAAATATTCTTATTTAAAAACCTATATATGTAAAGATACACATGTAGAAAGAATATAAATTGCCTCGCACTCAATTTTAAGCTTAGCTCTGATATTTATTAAGCCACGAAGGAATTTGCTGCATTATCGGAACAGTTTGTGGAAATGTGTTTAGGACAATCGTGAAGTACAGAGTGTGTTTTAGAGTTTGATTTGGGATTTGTATAAAGTGTTTATAAAGTCAGAACGTGTTTGGACAGGTACGCCGATAAATTATGAACATTTTTATATTTAGTATTTATCTGTCAAAATAAGAATTTCAATTTTGTATTTTGATCCAAGTATCATTTGATTATATTTGTGTAATTTTGGCATCGTTGTTAAGGAGATTTTCTCCGTTGATAAAACAATGAAATGTTCGAGTTTCTTTAAATAAAGAGTGAGCTAGTTAAACTTACTAAAGTAAATTTTGAGAAATCTGAATCCAGTTCGAAGTTTGAAGAATAGCTGAGCTCGAAATTTGGGGACGCTACTGCATACTACCTGAAGGCTGTTTTGAAGATCAATGTCGGACCTAAGAAATATTTACATATGGATGAAGAGACTGCTCAATAAGGTAAACCAAACATTACATACCTATGCAGAAAATACGAGATCATAATAGAACAGAGGAAACACCAGAGGATATTTAAAACTACCCGAGTTTTATTTTAGAGTTCTTTAAGGCATTTATAGGTTATCGTACACAGACCGGTTGAAGTGTAGAACCAACTGGAAGTAGCTGCGTATTTTTGGTAGTTCATTTAAATGTCCATTTTCTCTTAGATTTCTGATACGTTATATAGAACCAACTACTGGGAATTTAGTAATCATGCTCGAGTGCTAGATCGTGGTTTTTATTTTTTTTTTTTGTTTTATATTTGGCGGCAAGTTTTAAATTTGTCACCTGGCGCCTATTTATTTTCAAAGTATTAAAAGTTATCTTTCTATTAAAAAATATAATTGCTAGTTGCAATAGAATTTAAATTTATTCTATTTTTTTTCTTCCTCCCTAATTAATTTAAATATAACAATATATATAATTTTCTCGCAGCTGTGCGGCTAATTGGTTTAAATTGGCTTTAACAATATATCTTCTAAACTATCATCTTAGTGTTATCGCTATTCTTC
Source organism: Limonius californicus (assembly GCA_014611495.1). Classification (NCBI taxonomy): domain Eukaryota; kingdom Metazoa; phylum Arthropoda; class Insecta; order Coleoptera; family Elateridae; genus Limonius; species Limonius californicus. Next base: position 24,636 of record JABXWE010001534.1, on the reverse strand, counting down.
TTTTACCTCTTGATATAGTTAAAGTCATCTAATGGAATGGTTGGACTTCTATGTGTCCAAGCTTTATAAGCGAATGATTTGAGTTTTATGGTGAGAATGGTCCCATTATACTATCATATATGCTAGTGCAAATTTTTTATACGATGTTTCAGTTTGTTTTCTGCGAACTGGTTTTTATGTTTATGTGTAAACAATTAATACATATGAACTTTATTCAAAACTTCGAACATCCAAATGTTTCATAAATAGAATACCCAAAGTCGTATATTCGATACTATCAAGTAATATAATATATTATTTATTCATTGGTATTGTTTTCAAAAATAATTGTCCATTTATCTATACGTTATCTAAAATGTAGATGTTTGATATATTTACGTGCAGGTCTGGAATACAAATTTGAACATTTCGTGTATATGCATGTGGTGTTCAATAATAATTAGTAATATTTTAAGCATTCGTAATATGAAATAGTTAAATCTCCACTACATTCAATATGCACGTTTTATCACTTAATATAAAAGTATTGCTAAATTATATATCTTAAAAGCTTCCATTTTTTTTATTTACCTACATAGTATTTAGAATTTTCTAAATATTTCGCAAGCGCTTCGTGTCAGGATTTGTAGCTTCACTTCTACTAGAATTATACAAGGGTTATTTGGAAACTAAGGACTGTTTAAATATGGCCTTCAAATAAAAGGCGTAGTGAATTTGGTGCATTATGGGGGTGCTGCAGTGGTTGACGAGCTAACCGCACGTCACATCATCGTGATTCTGTAATTGTATAATAAAACATAAAAATTAAAACTACTTCTGAAAATCTCGTCAACTGTGAAGTGCGCGCTCTGATTCATTTTCTTCAAGCAAAAAAAGGAAACCCTGCAGAAATTTGCCATCAAATATGCGAGGTTGATGGTACAGGCATCATGAGTGAAGGAAGGGTCAGACACCGGTGTAGGAATTTCGAGATAGCCGAACGTGCACGATGAGGAAGAAAGCGAGAAACGTTCTGTGGCCACGGACGATCTTGTGCAGTGAACAAGAATTTTCATAAAGATCGGATTTTCACAATTTTGGAAATAGCCCTCCAGGACCTTTCGTGCGGTCCGCGTAGTTTCGTCAAAAAACTCTTTTTCGTGAGCCCCGCGTAATGTTCCTTATTATCCCAGCTTACATTACTTCTTGTTGTGCTTTATTTTAATATAGACTAACTAACTAGGAAGCAATTTACAAACATGATTTTCGAGTGCCTATTGTTGGTGATTGATTACTTCTACTGGTTTCACTAATTGCAAAGTTGATTGTATAGTAGCGAATCTGTGACGTGGTGTACTGGAACCTACCACAAACCCAATAGCTCGCAGGTACTCACCAAAAGGGTACTGACTGCCACGACACTCAGTTGGCCCACTGAATGGAGGGTACATACCTGGAACTTGGCCATCCAATTCCAATGCCTCTTCCGAGTCCATTCAAGATTTAGTAAATCGTAAAATATATTGCGACTTAAGGGTTAAGATAGCGTCATTGAACTCAGCTTACAAAAACTCTTTTCTTAGATGTGTCGCATGGCGCCTGCTTTCCTCCTGCCCGTAACCACTTATCGGTTACTCAAGTGGCCCGATCCCTCGAAAAGTTTGCCGATCCCTCGAGAAGTTTGCCGACCCCTGGCCGTTGGACGACAATTATCTATATACAAAAATATTGTACCCTGAATAATTATCTACACGGTCATATAAGGTTTTTACGTTATAGGGCCCACAAACAATCAATTGTATAGAATAAAGCAATAACAGCGATGCATTGGTTTCTATATTACCTCCGAAGTAGAATGTAGTGTTGCTTTACATGTTTTTCCCTGTAGGTCAATCCATGTTTATAAAATTATGATTCTTCCTCGTCATCGTCTTCAACCTCTGGTTCTTTCTTTTCGTTTTCTTCAGTATAATTCTCTTTCCCTGATGTACTCGATATTATTTCATCAATGGGATTTACGTCATCGTTCACCGGTCAAATTTTCATCACTCCCACCCGTAATTGCAGCCGCTCAACAGCATCTATACATCCTGAACAGTGAGGACTGGTAACCAATAACAATCTTTTAGAGCCTATAATGACTTTTTACACTTACCATATATATAAATACAGCATTTCTTTTATTTGGGAGTATCTAAATAGATTACTAGGGCAGTTAGATTAGCGGTTTAAACTTTAGTTAATTAGATTACGCATTGGTTGAGTCCTTTACTTAGTTTAGCTCAGTAGTTCACTTTGATAAACTCAGTTTATTTAGGTTTGCGTACATAATAACAGGTCAGCTAGTTTAGCCGGCTTACTCTCAACGGCTGGACTTTGAGACTAGGCTTGGCGTCGAGCTCGGAAACGAGAGTGTTTGAAAAACGTGTCGCGAAAAACTGCTCAGCGAGAAAAATTTGGGGGCAAACAATTAAGTGCAAGTGCGAGGGGATACGAACCGGAGGAGGAAGGTAGCAGGAATACCACCGCCTCTATCAGGCGCTCTATCCAAGGGAAAGAACAGCGATCAACACAGAAAACAACAAAACTGTGGAAGAAACAGTCAAAGATAAGTGGTGAGGGCCTAAGGGTCGTTTGCTAGTCTTTTATAGTCTTCTGTAGCCGTTGGTAGCATTGGTAGCCTCTTTAAGCTCCCTTAATCACGCTTAATTTAATCTAAATTAATCTCCATTAATTAATTAATAAATTAGTATTATTTTAATTAGCCAAAAAAAAAGAAAAGAAAAACGATTTGTAAACTTCAATCTCATGTAATTTCAATTAACTTAAAATCCTGTAATCTAATGTAATCTAATTTCAATAAATTTAAAGTTAAATTTAAACTTAATTTAATTTAGCGTGCAGATCAGGGAAGTCAAATCAGGGATCGCAAATAGCCGCGTTTAGGATTATTTGGATTAGAGGAAAATAATTCACAGTTTTTTCACAATTACCCGCAACCAGATTATTTAGGGGTATTTTAGGTCGAACATTACGGGCGAAAGTCAAGTGGAACTGGTAATAAGGGAAGGTGGAGGAAAAACATGCACATGGAAGACTACACAACAGCAAACCTACAGCAAATCTCAACAGGAAGAAACACAATATCAGCCATGGAACAGGAAACAGTATTTACCGACAGACACAAACTGAGAGTGCGGAATATCCCAGGAGATGGGAACTCAAACTATATCAACTAATCACAGGGGAAGAAAACAGTTCGACGGCACAAAACATTCTAGAAGGGAAAACAATAACGAAACGGCTCACTACATCAAGATTCAAATACTGGGCACATATCTTATGCGTATGCCATGCAAACAGAAGAAAAGAAGATCGGAAGACCATGCTACACGTGGAATACATCATTGGAGGGGGACATCCAAAACACCGGCACACCTAAACAGACATGGGAGGAATGGGCACGAAGAAAAGAGGATATCCGAAGAGAGGCAAGAACAATCTACGCACTAATGGAAGAATCCGATCAAGAATCGACTGAATAAGAATAGGCTAACGGGGAAGAAGAAAAAGAAGAAGAAAGAGAGTGAGGACGGGGAAAACAACGGAGAAGAAACGAAACATGTACCAGTGGGAAAGAAAACGATGGATATCTAACTGTTAACTGCAGAGGGGAAGGTTAGGGAAAAGAACGAAGTACAATCCAGAAGCGAACTGCCAACTAAGTGGTAAAACACTGGAACTCAGTGCGGTAAATATTAAGAAGTTAATTAGTAATTAGGAAACTAAGATAGGAGCAATCTGTAACCCTAAAACAATAGCCAGATCCGAAATACGTACAATGTAAAACTTGAAACCAAAGTTATTAGACTCAAAGGCTTAATCGCATAAAGGGCAGTTTAAACAAGTTTGGGAGTAAATATTAAGAAGTTTATTAGTTATTAGGAAACTAAGATATGTGCAATCTGTAACCAGAGATAGATGTGAAATAAGAACAATGTGAAACTTTGATACCAAAGTTATTAGGCTCAAATGCATTATCGCATAACGGTCTCGGTTACGTACTCAAAAAACCCATTGATGCGTAGCATACTAACTATCCGGTGTTACAGCAGCGGTGTCTTGCGGTATGCATTGCAGACATGCTAACGTTGGGCAATACCCCACCCTATCCCACCCTAACCCTTAAATTCCTACCCACCTACTGGCATCGGGTAGGCCTGGCGTAATCCAGGATCTATCCTCGAGTCAGCTCCATGTCAGATGATGGTAATGATGATTATATTTTGTTTTGCGGCCGATCGGCTCTTAAATCCTAACGTATGTAATTTAATTACCTGAGTTGAATTTGAAAATAGGTTTCTGAGTGGGCGTAATTCTGCAAAGAAATATCGTCTTTGCCCTTCTTGCAAAACTACAGCAAAACTTTTCACAGGAAATTATAGTACCCTCTCAGAAAACAAATTGATATATCAACTTTAAATTGAAACGTTTCTTTCGCTCGTTTCCTTCACGCGAATTGTAAATCAATGGAGTATGTGTCTAGAGACTTTAGGCCGCATATCCGGAGCAATTCTATCCATACTTTTATGCGAGCTCAAATTGTTAAACAATCTGACAGATAAAATATTGGTATTTCCGTTTTAAATAAATATGTAGGTAATATTTAAATAATTACTATATTCATTTAACAATAACCTTTACTGTACCATTTTCGCTTCAACGTATTATATTAACATTCCCAATTTAATCATGAATACATCGGTATAATTCTGCCAATCATGTATGGGAAATTTTCAATAAACAGCAACATTCGTCAGTTTTATCCATGAAGTTTGGAAAGAGTTTTCGATTTATCTTAGAGTAGTATAAATGATTCCTTTCATACTCCGCAATATTGCATTGTATAAGTGCTACTTTAAAAGTAAAACTTGCGTGTTGAACGAGTTCGTGCCATAATGTTTCCAGTAATGCATAATTTTTACACTTTTTGTTGTGACTCAGTAAACGTTTTTGCAGCCGAGATATGCATTTTCGCATAAAATCCAAAGGTTTTCGCTGTGAGTACTTTTTGGAAGTTTGACGGTCAATTTCTATACCAAGCATGAAGTGACGATAATTTAAACTAAAAGATAGGGAACGCATCGAAGTGATCTTCGGGGATTAAAAACCACATCAGCGGTCCACTTTTATAACAAGAAAACTTTCGCTTCCAATAATCCAAAGCCCAATCTTTGAAAAGGTTTCTCGTAAATTCAAGACAAGAAACAGAGGTGGTTCGTGATTTCTATCAAATTAATTTGGTTGAAATAAAATTTCCACCACATAAATCATCTAGATTTATTGATGTTTGAGGAGTGAGTTGCATGGTTTTATATACGGACTGATTACAAACGTAATTTTTTCTTTCCTATATGGCGATATATAGGGTAACTTTAATATTTTTCAAATTGATCACGCAGCTTTTGAATTATAAGATGTGACCAGTTGAATCAGAGGATTTTAAACTGAGACTAAGAAGATGCTAAAGTTTAAAAAGTAACTGCAACAAGAAGCGCCCTGCCCTTTGTAAATTAATGAATAAGCTCATTTGAATTAAAAAGACGAAAAAATGGACAACGAGCGAAACGTTTTATATCTGATTGTGAACAACTATCATAACAGCAATCATAAAATAAATTAGAATTGCAATGCGGCGTTATTAACTCGTCGCTGGAGTTCTTCAACTGTGTAACTTGTAAACAAGTTGTTTCATGTGAGCCCATACAAAGAAAGAATCACAAGGATTACGTCATGCGATTTTGGGGGCAACAAGAGCCAACGATTTGGGAACATGTTATTCATCCAAGCCGGTAATTGTGCAGCGTAATGAGGTGGAGCTCCATCATGGAGATAAAGCATGTTCTGCCGCTTATATAGCGGAATTTCCTCTAGCAACTGGGGAAGAACAGTTTCCAAAAATCGAGGTAACCATTACCTTTTAACCGTCTAGGCAAAATGTAGGGACCAATAAGATGATCTCCAACGATTCCTATCCATACATTGACGGAAAATGATTGCTGGAAGTGACATTCTCGAACTTAATTACGATTTTCATCACTCCAAATGTGCGTGTTATGAGCGTTATGAACCCCATTTCGAGAGAAACCAGCCTCATCAGTAGCTAAGATATTGGCCAGAAAATTTTGATTTTCATCTTATGTTGAAGCCATTCGCAAAAATGAACTCGACGAGGTAGATCTCCTGGTTTCAGAGCCTGAAGTTTCTGGATATGAAATGGATGTAATCCTTGTTCTTTTAGAGTTCGCCAGACTACAAACTGAGATACTCCTACCTAATTGGCAAGACGTCGTGTACTTATTTGCGGCTGGTTTTTTACTGCCTGGAAATCTCTTCTTCGGCATTGAGGATTCGATTCTCACGTTGCCGTCCAATATTGCGTTTGTCCATTGCAAACGATCCAAAATCTCTGAGATGTTGAACCATACTCACAAAGGTTCACGTGTTGGGCAGTCAACGGAAACGTTCATGGTACAAATCTCGAGTAAGTACAGCATTCCCACGGGCCTCTCCATAAATTAATACCATATCAGTCCTTTCAGCATTGGTAAAATCCATTTTCGATCTTTCTCAAAGCGAAGACGTCAATGTGACAAAAACCCGCCTTCTTTGGTTTTAAATTACTTGTTTTCAAAAATACCTGTGGCTGTCAAACTTTTTTAGAACAATTTGAACCTGCTTTTTTTTGTAAACTAACAATTGTTATATAAGACGAATCGTGTTATTTTACCGTCCTCTGTTACGAGTTAGAATATTTGCATAACTATTAAAATCACCTTGTATTGTGTTGTTAAAAATGTTCGATATGTAAGTTTTGATGCAAATATATGCTGCGGACCTTCAGAAGACCATGTGTGTAACGTACAATATATCAATAATTTTGGAACAAAGCTATATGTGATCTCGAAAATCAATACCTATTATGATATACATGATTTTCTTACTCATTGCAGCAGTTCGTCTATGCAGTTTCCTACAAAAAACTGACAATGTCAAGAATTGAGGAGCCTGTTTTTATACGTACATTTAGTAAGAAAACCAGGAAGGTCTATTTAAACATAACGGGCCAGACATGTGCGGGAGTTCAACTTCTACGCTGAAAGTCTGGGGTTCAACTCCCACTAAAACATCAAATTTTTAACAGTTGTTCTTCCTCGCAAGGTAGAGGCGAACCATCGCGATATTCTGCTTAGTAAATCTTCTCTGGAGTAGAAGTGTTTATATTTCTCGCGGTTTGCAGCCCACGTTGTAACGAAGTGTCCAGTGCGCGGTATAAATAAATTTTAAATTAAATTTTTGGCCGCGTAGTGTAACATAAAGGCGCTGGTGGCGCTGGAATTCAGGATTTGTACCCGTCTCCCACCTTGTTTCTATGATCAGTAGGTCTCCCCGCCAACATAAAATTATTAACAACATTTTGGACTGGGAATGGAAGGTATAAATATGAAACCCAGCTCCCAAAACAAGTTACTTGAGTCCAAGGCAGTCAAGGAAAAACTTCAACCTAGATCCAGTCAAGGAAGAGCTTCAACCGAGATCCAGCCCGACGCCGTTTAAATTACCTGTTACCAAAAATCCAGTTAAAATACCTGTTCCAGTTATAGTAACGATTTTGTTAATCCCAGTTAACTTCAGTTTGTTTGCAAAATCAAGCCCGCCCGTGTAATATTCGTTCGCTCAGTTGCTTAGGGGTCATATTGCCCTTTTTCAATTAGAGCTACGAACTGTTGTTCAGCGAAGCGTGGAAATATATACCGAGCATAAATCACTTTGGGTCGTCTCCTTGTGAACTTACGCTGTATATAGGACCAGTCGAAAAGTTTGGTTCGAAATAAGAACTGGGGTCATATCCCTAATTTTTATTCCTTACTTAAATTTCAGAGAAGATATTAGAGGTATAATTCGTTTTCTCAATAGCTTAGGGGTCATTTTCCCCTTTTCAACAGAGCTAGCGAATTTATACGTGGGGTTTTGTAGCCTTAAGCTGTAAAAGAATCATTTTAATATCCGATTCAAACCGTCCCCAAATTTTTACGTTAAATCCCATATTTTCCTAATTTATTACAGAGATCCGAAGAAGGGAGTGTATTAGGTAAAATACGCTTACCTAATTGCACTAATTTGTTGGCCCCAGTCGAGCGACCTGCAGGTGAACGTACCCGAAAACTTCCAGGTTATAATTCGTAAGTTGAATTTATGCACTTCAAAACCCCGAGATTTATAAGCGTGACCGGCCGCGAGCGAGAGAGTGTCGCCCATTTGAACCCGCAACAATTGCTCGCCGATGTAAATTTCAATTACACAAAATCTGCTAATTAGTTTATTTCAGAAACAACGAGTGGGCCAAACTAACCTATATTGATTCCCACGTGCTTTCGCAAATTTTGTATTTCCCTAGAATCTTGTTTGTATGCAATTTGGGTTGCATACCACGAGGGTACCAGAAACCCCGTTATTTGATTTAATGTCATTGTACTAATAATTGCTGTGTGAAGTGCTTTCAACCCTGTTAATATTTATATTATTTTCATTCTGTTGTATAGGTAAAGATGTTATTAAGTTTGGTAAGAAAATTATGTTAAACTTGAAGATTCATTTTTTTAATTGTAAATAAATAAGTACATTCTATATTGTGTGTGTATATCTGCATGTACTTAACTAATGCGAATATAAATAATAAATTGTTTAATCCACTACCTGTGTATAGTTTCTTTAGTCTTAAAAACGAACTTCTTCTATGTCTGTGGTATTTCAAAACGCGCTACATACGCGTAGGAGAGAAGCACAGCTATTATTGACAGTTCGTCCCTACCATTTTTAAACAAATATTAAGCAATTTTTACGTAAGTACAGTACAAATACTAACGTCAAATGTCCTTGCCCGTATGGCCCACGTCCGTGTCAGCCATAAATCCTCACATGCTTAACAGCCCGCTCTTCTTGTCGCCGTCCCATATCTATGCCGTCATGTCTAAATAGACGTCTAAATTGCAGTTTGAAACCCAAATTTATTATCAGGTTGCAGTGCTGAAATGTAATAAGAAATATATTTAAAACTGTATTCAGAAATTTTATTCAAAATTATCTCCTGCGGCAATTCAAAGTCTAGCCCTACGTAAAATTGTTCTAACTATTGACTTCATATGCCCACAAAGAAATAAACCGTGGGGTGTTAGATCAGGTGACCTCGGAGGACAAGAAGCTGGACCATCTCTTCCGATCCAATAGTCCTGATGCGAGTTATTTAATCATTCAGTTACCTGCCTTCCAACATATGGCGGTGCGCCGTCCTGCTGTAAACATCATAATGGGCAGTTCTTTTTGTAAAAATGTGAAATAAATTTTGCCTGTTGAACGCCCTTGCATAACAATCGATCCGACAAGTTAGTCATTAATAATGACACACCAAATGTTTACCGAAAATTATCATATGCCCTCAAACACAAAAGTCGATCTAATGGTCCTGATGTGTGTTAGTTGAACATGCAGTTAACTGTCTTCCAAAATAAGGCGGTGCGCCGTCCTGCTGTAACCATATCCGAACTCTGTTTGGAACAGAAACGTTCTCCACCAAAATGGACAGTTTTGTTTGTAAAAATAGGAAATAAATATCGCATGTTGAACGCCCTTCCATACCAACAGGTCCGACAGGTTAGTCATTAATAATTCCACACCAAATGTTTACCGAAATCTATTGACTTCATATGACCCCAAATATAAAAAACGTAGGGTTATAGATAGGTAACCTCGGCGGCCAAGAATCAGGACCACCTTTTCCGATGGTCCTAATACGAAATATTTAAACATGCAGTAACCTGCCTTTCAAAATGAGGCAGCGCCGTCCTGCTGTAAACATCATAATGGGCATTTCTTTTTGTAAAAATATGAAATAAATGTTGTCTGTTGAACGCCCTTGCATAACAATCGATCCGACAAGTTAGTGACCTCGAAGACAAGGAGAAGGACCACCTTTTCCTACCCGATAGTAGTGATGCGAGTTAATTAAACATGGAGTTAACTGTCTTCCAAATTAAGGGGGTGCACCGTCTTGCTGTAACCATATCTGAACTCCGTTTGGAACAGGAACGTTCTCCATCATAAAGGGCAGTTCTTTTTGTAAAAATAGGAGTTAAATCTTGCCTGTTAAACACCATTGCATAACAAACGGTCTGACAAGTTAGTCATTAATATTTCCACACCAAATGTTTACTGAAAACTATTAGCTTTATATGCCCTCAAAGACAAAAATCGTGGTGTGTTAGATCAAGTGATCATGGAGAGTAAGGACCCGATCATCAAAAGTTTTTGTAAAAAGCGAAGATTAAACTTGCCTGTTAAACGTCCTTCCATAACAGATGGTCCGACAAGTCAGTCTACTAATGACTAACTTCGACGCCAAATGTTTGCCGATAACAGATCCTGAACATATTTTTCGTTGGTGATTTGCGGGTATCATTGATTCTATCTTCTCTCAAGGTGTAGCCTCATCAGTGAATAAAATGTTGTCAAGGAGATGCTGATGTTTAATGAGCCAATGAGAAAACTTCATCCACACATCTAAATCTCTTGGTAACAAAGCTTCCACTAGTTGGACATGGTATGGGTATAAGCAAAAATTCTGTAAAGTCCTTCATAGATTCATGTAACACCTGCATTACTAGAGATTCTCCGCACACTAGTAGATAGACTGCGTTCAATTATCTCCAATACCATTTCCTCTTGATGAATCTTATCTGATTCATATTCAGCGATTGCTTTGAGAAACGATCCGTTTTCTCTTAGAAACCGGTGAAGTGTGTCGAATACGCGCCGATCGGTTACTCTAAGATTATGAAATCACCTTTAACATTCTACAACCTGTCTTGTATTTCCATTGCAATACCAATACTTGTATTGAATATTGCAGTATTCTAAGTTTAAAAAATACCTTGCAATTATTTTTATAACAAAATTCAAACAATATCAGACCGGATCAGCTGAAAAAACAAAACTCATGTTTCTAATAAAAGCGCCACTCCATATTCTTATATGATTTAATGTTCTCTACATTTAAGCACTTTAACTTTCAATAGTTGTACGTAGTTGTGGTAGAACCATTTTAGGACATAAGTCTGTCAACAATGAAACAATTTCTTTTCAAAATGATAGTCAATAACACGCCTGGGTCTCGATTCATGGGACACACTGTATATATTACTGTTAGAGGGTGCGCCTTATAAGCCTACAAAAGACTTAAATATAAATTATAGATAATTATATAAATAAAAAAGAAAAATATAAGACAATTAATATAGAGTTCCTTGTAACATTTCAAATGTAGAATTTCTAGTATTCATGTGCGACTTGTAATTATCATTTGACAGTTTCAGCTCTTTGACGCATCCTGTTTTAGTTCGGATCTGTGAATTCAAGTTGCAAGTATGAAAGGAATAGCTTAGACGTTTCGATACTCTTCTGCCACAAGGCTATGTCTCCGATTTATTCTTTGCTGGCCTTTAAGAACGGCATCATTTACAAATTACAGACATAAGAATCATTTATCAAAAGTGTGAGTACGGAATCTGCTAGAGTGACTACCGTTACTACTATTGCACCTTTTATTAGAAAAGTAGCTTATGAGACAAGCTGTAAATTAGGTATTTTATTGTACCTCGCAACTGGAGATCGTTTGGTTTTTGGTATAGTATCATTTCTGAACTACATTAGTGAGCTTCAAAATTGGAACACACTGTATACTTTCGTAAATATCGAGAGACAGACATGGGATAATTCAGGAAATCAGTTCATTGTATTGATTTAATCAGTGGGCAAATTGCAAATTAAACTTTGACGTACCCTAAACGTAATTATTAGTTATATGTCTGGTATGTAACTACTTTAATATTTATGAATAAAGGCAAACATATATCAAAACCTGTCAAAATGCGTTGTACAGTAATCATTCTTGCTCACTATGTATATTTAAATTACCGAACGTGTTGTTGGGATTGGAGCTTTCATTAATTATATTTTCACGCATTCGTGAAATATTTCCGGCCTATACAAACAAGGCTGCGTAATATGTAACACAATTAAATTACTTTCTTTTCCCTTTTCTTTAAAGGGTACACGATCGTGAACCCGATTGCAATTTCCATAGTGTTATATACTCCTTGCGTGGAATGTGTGCGCTTTGCATATTAAAAGCTCTAGCCGGTGACTGAAATTTAGTGCGCGGTAGTTCTTAAAGGCTGTTCGGTAATTTATTCTAGAATTTGGCTTGGCATGTAATTTGGGCTTTAATTTTAATTTGTGTACAAATATCGACTGCTTCGAAATGTTTACACGAGCTACCCTAATTGGATGAACGACAAACTTTTACTCTTTTTTAAGGCACTGATTACATTTTCAAGACCGTATTGAAATGCGTACAATCGATATCCTAAGGCAAACAAATTAAAATCGAATTACGCAGTATTGGTTGCCATTTTATATGGTGTCACTTATCCAATATAAGTTAAATTAATTATAAGATGTTCGAAATGAGAAGCCAATCCATATACGTCATCCTAAATATTTCGGAAATTAAGGCCTAAAGTTCGATAATATATGCAACAAAAATTCCATGCGAAGAGATTTTACAAATCTAATTATATTATCTTCCCTGGCTCGCAGTTACTTCATTAGTTTAATTAAAATAATACAATAAATTATTTTCCCAGATTCAATCTAAACGTGGTGTTTCAGTATTTGTATTGTAGTGTTAAGTATTTCGTTACTCATGAAGTGTATGTAAATTGCTGTAATGCACTAATTAATTAAATACTACTAATAGTACAAGTAATTATAAAGTTCGGCAAAATAAAATCAAATCGATGGTTAAACCTAGACTGGGCGCCATAAAAACAATATCAAACCCTTAATTAAGATATCCTTCTCTTTTGAATATCCAAAATAAACAAATCCATACATTTTTAACCAACACGAAATCAAATGAAATTGCACCAACCCTGTACGAAAATCTTAGGGTCGCTGTTATAATTGGACGAACTGTGTAGTCTCGAGTAGCTAGTAACAAAGCAAATACATACACACAGAAAAACAGGGAAAATAAAAAAAAATGATAATACAGAAATTAAATTCAGTATTAAAGTTTCTTCTTTCAAATTTCTTCATTTTATTTTAATTTATTTTAATAATATCCGAAGCACTTTCGTTTTATTTATTTAATTATATTTACTTATTTTTAATTATTTCTTGTAGGTTCGGCGTTTTCAACAACTGACATTGACGTTTGTGTCAAGTTGACAAATCAAATTGAAAATCAGCCCATAAACAGACGAAGCTCCAATAAACAAATTCTCCACCGCAAGTAATATGAAAACACTTTTTGAATGTTATTAAACATTAACACAATTTTTTATTATCGAAACAATTAAATAAATATACGAAATTTACAAATTTGCGGAGCTGCGGGAAAGCGTGCTGTTTGCTACAAAATTGTATGGCAACTAACTTGTTTAAGGCAAAATTCGTTGATTTTTAGCACGTTACCTAGCAACCGCCTTCAAACAGACAAATTCTTATGCGTCCCCAAAGGGTTCCACCAATCATAACAAAGCATTAAAATAACCAAATTAATTAGAAATATCTAAAATTTGCAATAACACTCTTATCACTAATATTACAACAAACACACTACTGTATTACTCGCAAAAATACACACATTTTTATATCTCACTCGGCATATTTTTAATAATGCATTTGGATATTTACAAATTATTTTATATTAAATTATAAATAAATTATTAAAAGCAGCCTTAATGTTATTCAAATTTATCACAATGCTTTCTCACATACATTAGCATATTACTACGAACATATTTTTCTCAAAAGAAAATTATTAAATTCACAAATTTAAATTTTTGTATGAAGCTGTCAAAATGATTACCTTTTTACTGATATTTCTGGATAGCGATTGAAATATATTGCATATGCAATATCACAATTGTTATTACTTTGAATAAAGCTTTCTAACATATTATATTTCTCGTAATTTTCGTAAGACATCTTCACTTTTACGATCAAATGAGTTAATTGTGATTACGACGGAAACAAAATCGTTAATATGCAATTTACTTGCAAACGGATAAACACTGTCATAGATGACACCCGCCTACTTGAAATAAATATAAAAAAACGCAACAAGTAATCTAGTAAAATATTATGTTCGCTGTTAAAGACTTACACATCAAAAGTTACCCGACATATGACACATAGTTAGAAAGAGAAAAAAATCCGTTTTAACTAAACCATAGCCAACTATGATTCCCATTTGAAAAAATACAACTTTAGGCCATAACTCGACATTGTACCTTCATTTTCAAATTTTCTCGACGCCACTGGATTATACAGAAAAAAGTGCCTTGAGAATGTAAAAGTTATTTTCTCCTAATTGTACTAACAAGCACGATATTCACATGTGTCTAAAAGTCGAAAAATTTAACTTTTGTTTATAACTCGAAAACAAAAGACGATAGCAAATTTTTGTTTCCTCCAGTGAATTTGTCTCAAAAAAAGAGATCGAGAATGTGACTTCCATTTTTTTGTATCTCCTATAGTTACCGAGTTACCCTATACAAACATCGAAATTTGCCCACCCTGTACGTGATTTTTTAGAGCCATATCAATAATAATACTAGAAAAATAAAAGTCTTCTTAGCATTTGTTGTATAAATATATACCGTCCGTGTAATAAAATATTTAAAGATAAATGTATATAACAACGGCAACACAAAATAATAATAAAGAAATATGCACAACTTGAATTGGAACTAGAATACCATCGACCTCTCTGAAGCAGTGCCGGTGGAAGAGCGCTGAGCTTGGTATTGTTGAGATGCGTTTCTAAACCCCTCTTGCATTTGTAATAGTCCGGCCTGACGCCGGATAAACTCAGAGCCAGGGCTCACTGGGAATAAATATTATTTATCGGATTAACAGTTTTATTCCTATTTTGTACACATCTACCTTAAAATTAAAATACTGTATTCAATTATCTATATACAATAATAAACTGAAAATACTGACGGTAAATATTTATATACAATAATAAACTAAAAGTCTCACGGCATTCTAAAACGCAAATTAAAACTGCATTGGCCCGGTCCTGGAAGGTCGACGGTCTGGTCGCTGGGACAGCTGGAAGCGGGACCGGCGCGATGCAGTCTTGCCTTCTATAGCTGGCGGCTCGCTTGTTCGCTTCGAAGGTCACTCTGTTAACCACTAGATAAATTGCGATTATTATAGTGGAAATAAACGGGTTATTTGCAGGTATTGGATTGCAGCACTTCCTTGGAACTCGTGTTTTCGGCGACCTAGTATTTACATAACTCGTTCGGATGCCTATAACTGGAATAATAGTGCTATAAACTTTCCGGTGTTGCAATGGTCTTTCCCGGTCTTAATCACGGCTCTGTGGAATGTTCGTGTTTTCGCCAGTATTGTGTAATCGTTTAGAATTATTATGGCAGTCACTAATTGTCAAGCTCGGAGTTACCCATT
Source organism: Limonius californicus (assembly GCA_014611495.1). Taxonomy (NCBI): domain Eukaryota; kingdom Metazoa; phylum Arthropoda; class Insecta; order Coleoptera; family Elateridae; genus Limonius; species Limonius californicus. The sequence continues at coordinate 9,054 of JABXWE010001534.1, read as the reverse complement.
CTAGCAAAATAGTGGTGCGATATTCGTCGTAAATTCTTTAAACGACTTTCAATGCAGTGTATCTCAGGTCAGAAGTAAATAGGTTTTTAATTAATTTTTGTAAATTTAAAAATTATATGCAGGTCCCAGTTAAATGCAAGCTCGGGGGTACCCATTCTAGTACAATAGGGTGAAAAGCAGGAACAGGATTACCCTATCAAAGCGCGGGTTTCCCCGATCTATGTTAGGGTGAACGGGGAGTAATTAATGGATTAAAACTGTCAGAGAGCGGGTTTCCCCAATCCCATTCAGTGTTTAATGGAATTCTAGGATTTTAGGTATGCGGTGAACTGGGTTTAATTACAGGATTCGGTTTATAAGTTTAAGTTACTGGACTGGCTTTATACTGGTCTCGGAACTGGTCTTCCTCTTCGGCTTTCGACGTAGAAGAGCTGGTTCTAGGACTGGTTTCTAGGCTGGACTTCTTGCTCTCGATCTCGACTCAAAAGTTCTCGGTTTCAGGACTGGTTTCTAGATTGGACTTCCTTCCTCTGGTTCTCGGCTCCGAAGATGCTGATTTTCCTCGAAAATTCATTTTTATATTGCTGGTCCAGCTGATCTCACTCGTTCTGACGTCGCGTCGGGCCGAGTACGGAGTGGGATCGCGCATCGGTTTGCGACTACCAGCGCCTCTCCGGTGAAATAATAACGCGGAAAGTTTCTAAATAAATTTAAAAACGCGTTCTGGTCGGGAACTTCGTTACACATTTCCAGCGGACATGACATCATCTTAGAGAAAGCTGATTGCATTGTTCGTGTTCCTGGGAAAATCTGGTTACTGTAGTTACGCATTCCGTAGATCCCAGGAATTTACGGACATGGTGAAATTCTTGGAACCTACCGCTAAATCGGTATTGATACCTAATACAGCAAGTGCGTTCATTCGTTTTACAGACATTGTTAAACAAACGTACTTTTTTAATTAACTTTAATTTACTTGAAGAAGGTTCTGCATTTGCTATAGTCACATGTAATGCGTATAATGTGTAATTGTTATTTATGTCATGTATATAATTTTCTAATTCATTGATTATTAATTTATTTTGTATATCTATTTTGTATTTAAACATTAAAATAATTTTTAAGATTTGTCCGCCCCAAGGTTTGAATAATATAAGCACAGGGCCCTGTTTAGGCAGGCAGGGCCTACGAACAAATATGGCTCAAACTTCTAGAGCAAATGCTTGTAAAGGCAGACAAGCTGCAGGTCGGTCCTTACCTGATAATGCTGGGGTACTTCCCAAATGACGACGCGGTCTAAGCCGAAAGTAAATTGTAATATTGACAGTTCGAGCACCACGAAAGCCTCAAAGAATATATTTGCCAACTTATTTGTAAAAATTATAGTTGATGGTACAGTTATGACACGTCTTGGTTATCCTTGCTCCAGCCATATTCAAAGAACTAGTACTAGTCAAGCTAGTTGTAGGTACATTAATTAGAGTATTGTTATTAGTATTTGTCTCTTCAATAGCTGTAGGACTCAACTGAGCAGATGTTGAAGGAATTTGAACACCGTTAGTCTTTTTATGTGGTCTCAGGGCAGAAACATCAAGAAATGTATTTGTTAAAGACGTTGATGGCCTTTATACCATACATGCTATACTTGTTTTTAACTGACAGCGAATCTTGTACATATCCCTCCGCTACACTGGAAGACTTCCGACCTCCGTGCTGATTTACTTGAAGAATGTCACCACCACTGGAAGCTAATATAGTGGCCGAAGTTCTTCGGAAACTATGACCCGTTTAAGATCCAGGGTTTTGCCAATTTAAATTCTTAACAATTTTTTTGGCATTTCCCCTATAGTATTGTTACCAATATTTTGTCTTGTAGCTTTTCCATTACGTATACAAATAAACAATTTTGCCATGTCTGGAGTTGGTCTTATTTTTAAATAGTTCATTACGGTTTCCATTCAGAGCGCCTCCAACACCACAAATTTTCTGGAAGATCCATTTTTACTATTACGAATGTTAATAACAATCATATCATCTTCTACGTTTAGATCGGAGACGATTAAATTGCAAAGTTCATCTCTCCTGCATGCACCAGCAACACCAATTACAAGAACTGCATACAATAATAAAAATAAAGTTTTTAAACATTAGCATCTAATAAAATAAGATCTTCCTTAGTTGCAATATAACATCCATCAGATGCCTTAGGGATAAATTTTGTAATATCTTCTTGAGTAAAAACTGACGATTGTTTGGGTTTATAATGTACATTTTGACGTTTTAAGAAAGCAACTAATTTGAAAAATTGTGAAATATCAATATTTTCTTTTAGGGATAGAGTTGACTTCAACATAGAATAATGTTTGTAATTTGTAAAGCAGCCACAAAAAAGTATAATTTTAACTTTTATGTTAAAATTTATTAACAATTTTCAAGCAATTGTCATACCAACAAAACAGAAAACTGCCATTTGTTTTATAATTTGAAATAAATACAGATTTAAGTTAAAATAGTCATTTATTGACAATTGTAAGGGTTTATGTTACTAGTAGTGAAAAAAAAGTATATACACCTCGGTAGAAAAGTATTATAGCCCTCGGGCCTTACATCTCTCGGCGCTACGCGCCTCGGTATCTAAACTTAGCCCTCGGGCTATAATAGTAGATTTTTATACCTTGGAGTGTAATATACTGTTATTATTTGCATCGAAAATCTCATTAATCTGATTCATTAATATGGACAAATTAGCACAAAATTTAGAGCGAGGATGAAATTAAAAGGGTATAAGAAATTGATATATTAGATCCTTTTAAAAAGGGTTTTCGACGGCAACTCAGCAACATATAGCTTTAAAATATCCAGAACGCTGCTTCTGTGTTATTAATATTTTTCAGATTAGCGTTGCAACTCAATATTACATATTCGTGAAACGTATGTTTTATTGTTCCAGAAGTAAACGATTCCTCAAACATTCTCATGCTACAGAAAAATCGTGTATCGCCATGGGAATACATCCTCTGCACAAGGAAATAACCGTGGGAATACATGTTAGTGAAAGGGTTAAAAGTTTGTGAAAGGTATTTTTACGACACGATGGATGTAATATGCAATTCACACTTGGCTAAGCTCATTTTTTGTATTTGAATAATAATTCGCTAAAGTAACGAGCTACATGTAGGTTAGCATGCATATTTTTGTAATATTAGTCGCTATGTGCTTTTCACTTATTCGGTTCTACCAAACTCTTCACCTCTTACTTTTAAATTAGATATTATATTTGAATATATTTGCTATTTTGGGAGTAAGTAGTTTCACTTCTCAAAATTTTATATCCTAGATTCCTTCTATAGTGCGGTCAAAATACAATTTTTGGTGCTTAGAAACCACGTGTTAATGATGACACCTTCGCAAATCAAAATAATTAGAAGTGCTCTAATTTTTCCGGATGGACTGACACGATTAAGTCCTGTTTTGAGAATATGTAAAATATTCAAAAGAATCAATAAAATTCTCACAAAGATCATTCCCACATATTTTAAAACTATTTGAGTGTTTTGGTTTCAATTGTAGAAATATGATATATAAAAATTTATTGGAAATATCATACGATTCGGTCAGTATAAACTTTTTAGAATCTTTTCTACTTTGTATTGCAATCCATGCCAAAAACACCCATTTATGTTTTCCAAGTTTCCTTAGTAATTGCTTCCTCGGGAAATCGTTTCACGAGAAATTTTATTACTTTGTCAAATTGAATATATAATATGGGTAAATATTTTTCAAGCTTATACATATAAATAAATGTTAATATAAGTTGTACCCAAGGGCATATCCAAGGGTGGAAGGGCAAGGGGATCAGAATTCCTCCTTCCAAGGTGGAAAAAAATATAAAAAACAGAAAAAATATAAACAAATTTCTGAAAAATTGATTAATACGTTGCATGTTGGTATATCGAGATTTTGAAATAAACTAATTACGAAATCGAGGCCCTCGCGCCATCTGTTAAAAGTCATAAGAATCACAACCTGTACGTGTGTAAAACACGTACAGGCTGTAGTTCTTATGAGTTCTCACAGATGGACGTATAGTTAGCTCGTGGCAATATGAAGCTTTCTAGAATAATCTCGTCTCATTTCACGACAAATCAAAAACGAGAATATTCCTGAAGCTATTTACTTCGTACATATATAAGAGCGTGCGCATTTCGGTTATAGTCAGTACAATTAAATTACATTCACACAAGGATCACAAGTGTGTGCAATTTTTACGACAGTAAAGTTTGTTGTTTCATGCCATCTAATTTATTACAAATTATACAAAAATAGAATATACATATAAAGTTTTTTGATAAGAATGGTAAGTATTGAAGTTTATTTGGGTATCTACGCTTGCATGTGTTATGCCGCGTCCACATCAACGTTTAGTAAAAGCACCAGCAACAGCAGCGATGAGGGCAAGGAAATACAACCAAGTTTTGGCAAACAATCAACAATCAGTGGAAGCTGTAGTTAGAACATTTGCATATAAACCTCTCAAACAACAGTTCAAAAATTAATTTTATTAATAAACAGTGCTTTTTTTGTAATTGTCAATTACTGCGTGCCCCCCCCCATATACCCCCGTCCCCCATGAAATAAGTTGGATTCAGAAAGCTGCCCCCCCTTCCGTTTTGAGCTGGATACGCCCTTGGTTGTACATTATTACATTTCATTATTATAAAAAAAATAAAGATGTAGCGGAAAATATCGATGAGTTTCTAATATTTATATGACGTAATGAGTAATGTTTTTATATGTCGTTCCCATTTCACGTATTAATAGCATCTAAATCATGTGTGGGGAAACCTTTAAGCTACAAATCACACCCTGCACTCAGAAAGGGTTAGACGTTTACAAATAAAGTAAAGCGAGGAAAATCTATAATTAAGATTTTATCTACACCCTTACAAAGACTTATGGTTTGATAAGGCCGAGGGAAAACACAAACCATTACAAACCCCAATATATTTTGGGTAAACATGTAGTACTTTGCTGTATTTTAATCCTTTAGAAATGATGATCAGCTTTAGTTCAAAACACGAAATAATTTATTGTTAGCCTCTGGCAATCTCACGTGTAAATTCTAAATGTGCTGTTAAAATTTGAAAGCCTTAAATCTCGTATTGACGCTGCGCATTCAAGTGGAACGCAAAAAAGAGGCCTGCAAAAGCTGAATAGATGAAGTAAATTCGATAGACCAGTTTTTAAATTTTCTTTGAGTTGTATAAAGTTCAACCTGGATGAGGATGAGGTATTAAAAACGATATTTTAATTTAAGGGAAATCTAAATGCTTAGGGAATGGAAAACGGGAAGGAGGCGTAAGTGAAGTCAGTTTTATCGAATATAGGCAACCCGCATAAGATAATCATAGAATTATGGTGTTTTATTTATGGTCACAATTTTTTTCAATGACCTCTTCCCCTTCTTCTGTCGGCGCGGATCAGCTTCAGCACTCAGGCCCTGTGGCCCATTGTGAATGCCGTCTCTTGGTTATTTTCCAACTGGCATCTCCTTCACCTTTTGTGGTTCTATTAGGGTTGAGCCAAAGTGTTCATGTTTCAGTTCCCGCAGCCTGAAACATTATCGCATTTTTTACTGATTCTTAAAATATGCAAGTTTTTCTGTAAGTGACCGTTTCCTTCTAATAGGCCGATCACTATTCGAATATTGCTTCTGCTTAATTGTGGAAGCGTATTGGCCGTTTTTAAAGACCGCCCTTTCATAAGCGGTTTTGCTAGACGTAGTTTTGCTTATAGATTCCAGAAGATCGAGAAGATTGATGATTGAGTGAGAAAGACCTAGGACTGGTTTAGGCCCAATCATTGATTCTGATGAGCCTGGCCGTACCAGATACTACTATGTCATGGTACCCAAAGTCATTTTATCCAGTTGCAAGAACCAATACAAAGAAGATCCTGTTCGAGCTTAAAGCTTTAGCTATCGGTGCATATACTAGATGTGCCTATTGGAGTATCCTTTCTTCAAATTCTTTTGTGCACTGGTCAGAATTGAGAAGAATTCTGCCTGGAAGACTATAGTGTATTGTTCAAAGGAAAAATATAGATCCACTTTAGGCTTAAGAACATATACGACTGCCCCGTGCCCTAAGTAATCTTCGAGTCGTCATGTACAAGACTAGGCCCTTAGGCTCTAAGAGTTCCCAGTGTTGCTTGCATTCATTCCTTTCTGGGTTGACCGGGGAGCAGCCGTTATAGAAAAAGAAACGGGAACAATGCGATCGCTCCTAGTTACTAGTAATGCTTGAAATCCTGTCACTTCTGATATGATCTTCGCATGCCCTACTATCTTTCCTGTTGAAACCTACAGAACCATTTTTCTAATCCTGCAGGCGCCTTACGACCCTCCGCCTCCACTATTATATGAAGAGGTGGTCCTGTTATACCCAAGCAGGCCATACTCTGAATTTGATATAGGCTATTCGTGATAGTGGTTTGACCAGTGGCCGTCCATCAAACTAGGAAAGCATATGTTATTAAGGGTCCAATGATTGCAGTGTACATCCATATGATTACTTTTGGATGAGGTCTACACGTTTTGCACACGTTCTCCCGCACATTCACGACGAGGTGGTTGATCTCTGTATTAGTCCTTGACATGCCCTTTCCACGTCAACTTGGAAATGCCTTAGTTTGAGCAAATTACATAAATCTAAAATATTCTCCCGTTGATTGAATTTATTTTGATCGATTTCACTGTCTTTTTTCATTATCTCTGTTAGTATTGTTATTACTGTATTCAATTGACAACCTGGAGGACCGGATAATTTATTTTAAAGGTTTGCGTCCACCAGCCTGCAGTGTGCCCCCACTTAGTATTTTATTTGCCCAGTACCTACGATATCTGGTGAGTTTTCTCCTTTCCGTCGCTGGGAAAGGTGTCTGATGATGGACTAGCAAAATCCCGCACGGGTTTTATGTGTAGGAGTAAAAATAAGAAATCAAGGAATGCGAAACACAGAAATAAGAGAAAGGATAGTAGCTGGTAGTAAGGCAATAGGCATGCTGAATTCCGTACCATGGGATAGACATTTGAATGCAGAATGAAAGAGACAGATATATAAAACGATAGCGGAAAGCATCTTGTTATATGAAGCGGATACTTGGGAAATAACAGCGAGCAGTAAGAAACTCTAACCATTGGGTAGCATGCAGGTAGCGTTATAAAAGTGTACTGATGCTGGTCCGGCGGATCCGGCATTTAGAGATTTTCATCCCCTGTTCCTGAAGTTGGGCAAAATTTTCGGACGCATTCTTTGCTTTCTTGCCTGTCAGACGCCTCTCCACCTCTTTCCATAATGGCTGTATGATGTTTCGGTCGGGCAGTTGGATTGGTCAGTCCATAGGCCTCATCCGACGGTGTTGAAACCACTCCTGCACATCAGCCGCAGGTGCTTTGTGTCGTTGTCTTACTGGAATATGAGGACTAAGGAAACGCTTTGAATACGGAAGCATCACATTCCCAAGAATATACATATATATCTTCCAATCCATGATATGCTCGATAATATGAAGACGACCCATCCGTTTTGCGAAGATGAGCGGACCACCTCCGTGTTTCATTGTAGTCATTTGGTACTTTGGTACGCCATGTCCGCTGGCGTAAGACCTGGATTGCTGCAACAAGCGCAAAAAACATTTCTATCAATAATATACGTCAGGTAACACGGTCAGACGCCTCTACTCTTTTTAAGATTACCTTGTACCTTCCAACGTGGGAGAAATTTTATTACCGCTTACTTAGAGATGCAAAACTGCTCAGCTAGCTTTTTGGGAGCCCTTCACAGCTTGCCCGCTAAAATAGCTTTTTGCTGCCATTCGTTTGAATCACGAGCACTGCGAGTGTTGGTATTTTAATAAGCACTAAATTACAATATGTAACTGTAAACACGGTGAAAACAATTCAGAAACAAATAATAAATCAACCAAACAAAGGGTTGCTAAGATGAAATTTTAGTAAAATTAATAAACTACTTTAAAAATCATGATATTCAATAAAATAATGTCATGCATTACCTGCTGCCAGATATATATGTACAATGAAATGATTACCCACTAAACCTAGCTAAGCAAAAGGTGATATACATTACCTTACCCTTACAGAGCACATCCCCCGCGTGGCGAATGAAGGAAGTCCTGGAGACAGGATTGCTATAAATATTCACAACAAACAGCCATGGACCAAAGGTTGAGGCGTTGGGCCAACTCCCCAGCACTCGTTAAAAAAAGCCTTTAATGAATATAAATACCTAGGATTAATTATATCAAAAGAAGGAAATACTCAACGAGAGATAGACTACAGAATGAGACAAGGCAAATAAGCAATTCAAAGATTAAATTCTCTTCTGTGGTTCAAAGAAATAGAAAACAGTACAAAAAAAGAATGTATACTGCAATCCTATAAAGCATTTTAACATATGCTGCTGAAGTATGGGAGATAACAGAAAAAAAGAAAAAAGAATAATGGCAGTAGAAATGGACTTCCTCAAGAGGAATTTCCGAAAATCTAGACTAGAACATATGAGGAATGCAAATATCCGACGAGAGATGGATATGGAGGATACGGTAATAGATAAGATTGAAACAAAAAGACTGTTCTGGTACGACCACTTAAAAAGAACGCAACCCGAAAGATGGCCTTAAAAAATTTATGAATGGTTCCCGAACGACCGAAGAAAGAAAAGAAGACATCCATCCTTGAAAAACCTGGAGAAGAGAGATAATAGATGCCATGGAAAAGAGACGATTAACAGGAGAGGATTGGCAAGACAGAGACAGATGGCGATTAGGCTGCGGGACACGGCGCTAAAGCTATACAAATTTACTCGCTTATATACAGGGTGTATCAGAAATAGGTACAAATATTAAATCCGATGGTAGATTACGATATACAGGGTGTCCTTTAAATGCCTTAAAAACTTCAGGTAGCACTCTTCTCTAAGAAATACAGTCCTCAAAAACACTAACAAGAACATCCTATAGTGCTTAGTTTCCTCA
>JABXWE010001533.1:0-30254 GCA_014611495.1 Limonius californicus | reverse complement strand
CTGCGAATATTTCGGATTTAATTAATCATCCAATTCTGTAAGGGAATTTATGCATTATTTGGTTCAATATTTTGTGGTTGAATAAATTCTCGAGAGTTTTATTGCCCGATTAAATACATTACCAGTACTTTTACGGTCGCCGCATGGTTTTGTGATATTGAAGCACGCTCTTGGGACCGTTATCTCTGTATCTGCCTGGGAACCACTGTCCTGTAGCTGATCTTCGTTATCTGGGATCCTCGACGAGAGAAGAGTTGTCTGTTTCGGAAGCCGTTTCGACCTTCCTGAATTACCTGGCCGTTCTTGTAGTAGAAGTCATCTTCGTTAACCTGGAGAACGACAGCCTTCGGTATCGCTGTGACCAAGCCGTTGGACACTTTCAGAAGCTCAGGTTAGAAATTATAACTTTGTCCTCTTCGATCGTGATAACTTGAAGATCGTGGGTTCATTCACAATTTATGCCCGTGTATAACCTAGAAGAAGTTCTATCTGTGATTTATTTGTCCAAGTATTATGAATTAGTAATTTTGTATTCTAATCTTTTATTTCGGTTATTACTGTGTTTAGCAACAAATTATTTAGTGCACTTACCTATATGTATCAACCTGTGTAGCAGGAGTATTCACTTACGTCTGTTTTATTTTATTGTTTACATTTTGCGATCAGCTGATTTTCATTTCAATTTGTGCGTATTTTGCCGTAGTAGATATTGACCCGGCTGTTATAAAATTGGATATTTGGGAATTTTTGATTCAGTATAACTTATATTTATGTTACGAGTTAGGGGATGCGGATTTTGGTTATATTTTGGATCTCTACTCGAATTCCCGTTATTACGTATCGGGTATTTTTAACGCTGCATTGTACAAGGCCTTGGATAATTTTCCCCAGCGTTCGGATTGCGGTAACGTTAATTTTGGTAGTTTATTATCTTTGCCTTTAGATCTGTGTTGAGATTCAGATCAGTCATTTAGGGGTTTTATCCGCTGAACTGTTCCTCCTTGCTTTTTCACGTCATATGTAAGGAACGTATTTTGGTTCCTTGGTTTGCCTCCCAAAATCTAATTTTAATTTTAACTTTGTAGTTTCTTTTATAACGTTACAACTTGGGCTTCACCCAAGTGTGATTCAGTTGCCGTTATTTAATACAATTATATACAGGGTGTACCATTGCTTTGGTCATCGCTTTTATATATATGATTATTGTACCTATATACAGGGTGTATAATTTACAATTGAACTTATATTATATGATATTTGATTTGTGGTTGATTTATATACAGGGTGTTTGCAATTTAGTGACCAATATATTATTTTCAGTTTATTACTTAATTTGTTGCGTTTTATTGTGTCTTGTTTCCTTGTTTATGTTTTTGTTGGAACCATTGACGTTCGTTCTGCGAGGTAAGAGTTTACCCTTATGTGGATTCGGTAAGGTAGGTCTGATTTATCGCTGCACGACGACTGGTGAAGTAGAATCCTGGCGCCCTTTAAAGATTGTTAGTTTGAAGATCATTTTCACCCACCCCGTGTCGCAGACTGAGAGAGCCGTGGTGAAAACACCGATACGTGCAGTGAGTTACCCGTGGGTAGAATATTTCGGTGTTTCCAAATTTGTTACCAGAAAGTGTGTTGGTCTTGTTAATTTGTCTTGTTGTTTCCGTGCGTAGGTTTTTGGTAACAGAACACAAATGAGGAAGAGGACGACCACCCATGCGCTGGTACGAGGACTTTAAGAAAACAGCTGGATTAACATGGATCCGAACAGCACAAGATCGCGACAGATGGAAAACATTAGGGAAGGCCTATATCCAAAAATGGATTTGAAGGGTTTAAGGAAAAGAAGAAGAAGAAGAAGAAGGTTATTTTCTGGTTAGGATACAGAACAGTAATTGGAGTAAATTACCTAGAACAGAATTATCTAGATAGATACAACAGTGATCCTTTTATATTGTAATCTGGCATTATGTACAGCAAGCGGACTAGAGTTTTACAAGTGTTATTTAAACTGCAATGAAATGATATTTTTAATTATTAAGATTGATTTACTTAAAATGGATCCTGGAAATTTTTAGAAGCAAAATTAGGCGAAATAATAATCGCTGGAAATTCATACACTCTGCGGATGCAGACACACTGACATATAGATGTGTGCAAGCTTATGATTTGATTATACTAAGAACAATGGTGACTACTGATTTTTGCATATTTCTGTGTTACTTACAGCTGTGATCTTCGTTACTGATTGTTCTATTACATAACTTTAAGATTACTTTCTGCGGATTCGCACCACTTTCGAATCAAACACCTTCCTCGGTTTGTTTTTTGGTGATGTTATCTACAGTACTTTTACGAGATTAGATCTGCAGACAAGGACATATTTGTCTTCCTTTAGACATAATTGTAAAATGTTAATCACGCCTAGTTTAATAGTTTATGTGGTGTATTTAAATCGTTTCAAATCTGAAACTTTGTTGCTTTTGCCACTGCAATTTAGTTGCAATAATAGATGCACCCCAAGCATTGGAGATTCAACGGCGTGCTACAAGCTCAAAGCAAGGTAGTTTAAAGCACAATAATCTCATTAATAAACTTGCATGCGGGTCAGCTCCAAGCTCTGGAAGCGTGGCAGTGGCTACTGCACTCACACCGCACTAAGACCACTAAAACCCTACACATCCCTACTAATAGAAGATTTAATTGCGCCCCATATCAAGTTCTCAGAAGCTTTGAATATGTTTTGATAAGCAATAGCAACTCATAGCTATTTGAATTTCATGGTGTTCAAGTGGAAAATCGAGCGGAAGCAATTTTTTTACTGTCACAACGAATGAAACTGGAAAACCCAATACAGATGCCAACACTATGAATTAGTGTATGGATGGCGTTCTAATTGGATTTAAAGATTAGTTGCCCGCACTCGCGAAACTGAGAGTGGTATTAGGGCCATAAATAAAAAAGTCGCCATGGGAGCAGAAGTTTCGATCGCTTTTTTATTGAGATTGTCGATGATAATAGGGAGTTAATTGAAGTTTCGATTACAGCAGCTTAGAACAACCCCTGCGGAAAGAAAATAAAAGTAGACACAATAAACACCTCTCCCGCTGGAAGAAATAACTTTTCAATTCTGTTTTATATCAGATCCCCTGACATTTCAAATCAAACGGAAAAGAAAACAAAGGACTCTTCAGGAGATGCGGCCTTGTACCGGTGGGAATTATTATTTATCATTTTTAAAGATCTAAATCCCACTTGACCTCCTTGAAATATAAATGTCCAAGGGCGGATGTTAGACACAATAAACAGCAGACAATATTCAGGTACTTGTGGGTGGCAGCGCAAAATGAAAGCAGCCTCGCGAAACGAGTGAAGATTAAATTTCTTTTTCAATCAAAACGTGGCAAACGTTCGCAGCGAATAAGAAATTACTACTTTAATTTTCCTGCCAAGTGTTATCCGGACTCGGACTCATTTTAAAGAAATTAAAAGTTGAAAGCCGAGACCGAGACACTGGAGGTTTTGAATTCAATTCCTGAATTGCGTTTCAATTTTATACTGGTGCAAATATTCGCTTTAGATTGGTTTCGCGCTTCGTTCGCTCACTGCAAACATTTAACACAATACAGGCAGTGCTGCAATCGCTTTTTACCATGAAATATCGAACGCTACTGCAAATTGGAAAATGCAGGGTTATTGTTGCTACACGCTTTTCTACTTTACATTTGAAAAAGTGGGCTTTTAAAACCGCATTCCAATTAGCCGAATTGAAACACAAGCACTGCTAGTTATAAAACACACACTTATTTTGTCAAATTTCGTAAACTGTTCTGTTTACATCACTTTGAAGGGACTTTGTTTAATTCTTGCGGATTCATGAAGCTACATGATCCGAAACGGAAGTATATAGATTAAGAAAGCATTCCTTCTTAACATTAGCATGGTTTTATAAAGACTAACTAGTACAAGTTGGAATGTTTTCTAATAGAATTGTTCAATTTTATTCCGAGCGCCCAGGATCGTATTTAATTTGTCACTATCGATACGTAATCTGAGGATAACTAAATTCCTTACTGCAAGGGAAGTTACAGTTTAATGTCGCATCCGAATTACAAAAATACCGCAGAGAATTTAAGCATGCCCATCTCATAGTTGCCATAGCCGAATTGGAGAATTGTGTATAGTGGGTTGCAGCATAAGATTTTTATTTCGTTGTCCTAAAAATAATCCGACAGAGAGCACTCTACTAGCTAAACTACCCAGTACCAAAGAGTATATAATTATATACTCTTTGCCAGTACCTTCAATTGGACATAATCCCTACATAACTTCCTGAACTCTAGCCTTTTTATATGAAAAACTCATTAAGGAACTTAATTCTTAAGATAGCCCATAGGAATTCGCTTTTCACAGTCCTTTAGCTGTTGAGATAGCGGGGTGTACTTTCATCCTACGCTTGTGGCGTGCATCAGTGGCGGCTCGCCAAGTGAAGTAGGTGAAGTGCCTCTTCACCTAAAATTTTCATTCAATTGCGAATATTTATTTAAATTACATAACTAATTATTTATCGGCATTACACTTATTAGGAGTCGTTTGTATATGGCATACATATTCGTAGATACAATAAGCGTAGTAAAAACAAAGACAATACATTTTTTCTGTTACCCTTGTATTTAAAATTTAAATTTTAATTGCAGTCCGTGAAGCGTGAACACAGTGACCATAAAAATTCTTACCTACAACACTCGTGCAATTGTAGTGAAGAGTCAGCCTCAAACGCATTTTAAGTCTGCACTTATAGCTTCGTTGCTATGGTAACGCATACGTCAGTATCTACCGCGCAAGTGAAGAGTTCAGTCGCAATCAGTAGTTGAACTTCATGTTCGGTTTTGTCCGTCGGTTTTTAAACGATTTCAACAATTTTCAATTCACATTTTTAGCTTTAGCATTTAATGATATTTTCTCTCTCACTGACATATTAGTTGATGTTCTTCAAAAGAAATCATTGGATATTAATTTTTGTGTTACAAAAATAAATAAAACTATTGCATTATTAAAGAGGAAAAGGAATGACGATATCTTTGATACACTCAATGACATTAGAAGAAAATATAGAATTTTGTTTTATGAAGTACTGGATCATATTGTAATGGAAATGAAAGTAAGGTTTCAAGACTGCAATAAGTTATAATTCGTGTCTTTGGCTGATACTACGAAATTCGAACAATATGATTCGTGTTTTCCGTCTAAAGCATATGAAAGTTTAGGTCAATTTTAAGGCAAAATGTTTACAAAAAGTCAGCGTTTTAAAAGCGAATGAAATCTTCTTTATCCCGATGAAAGTTATCGCAATCTACAGACTCAATAGTCACTAGAAAATCTCAATGAGAACAAAGAAACCGAAGCCTACAAATTGTTTTGCCTCATATTAACTATTCCGTCGACAAGTGCATCAGTGGAATGAAGTTGTTCTTGCCTTAAACGAATAAAAACGTACTTAAGATATGCAGTATCTCAAGATAAGCTTTCTTCTTTCGCAAATATTTCAATTCAAAAAGAACTCTTATTATAATTAATAAAAAGTCAACCATTTTACGAGGACATAGTAAATAATTCATTAAAGGACAGAAGGATAGACTTGGTCTACAAAAACTAGGTAACTTGACATTGAATTGTATTTTTTCTATTTGATATTATTAGGGTTATTATAGTAGCACTTCACCTATTTTTTACCCGCGAGCCACCACTGGCGTGCATGTAAAGTTGTGTAAACAAACATAGGGGACTTCTGTTTAATACGGGCTCCGATTTTTTTGCAGATGCACCTCGGTAATTCGCCATTGCCGTACGAGAGGAAACGGCCAGGTAAATGTGCCTGGGCCAAGAGTCGAACCCAAGTTCTTCGATGCAGCAGTTCAACGCACTACGGGTACGAAGTTATACTAAATAGTACGTACAAACTACTTTGAGATCTTGAAATGTAATGCTTTTTAAACAAACGATTGATAAAATATATTGCAGGTATTAAGGTTGTAGTAAAGTTTCAGTAGTCAACCGATGCGGCTAGTGGTTAGAGTTTGTTGGCTTCTATTATCTTACAAATTATTGAACATTTGTTTGAATTCGAAACATATTTAAAAAACGCACCTTCAAAAATTCTTGTTGTTATTAATCATGTGATATTGGCATACTAGAATTGCCGGGACGGTTTTGTTAAAATAAGACGATTATGAAAACTGCTAAATAAATATACAGAGTGCATACTAAAATGCGATATTATCTTCTGTCACTTGTTTCACATAAAAAGCATACAATCTGAAATATTTCTATATGTTTAATTATTATATATTTAATGGGATATGGCAGGTTAATAAAAAAAAGTGCAATTAGTAAAGACATTTCTTTTCTTGGAGTTTATAACTGACTTGTACTTCTAGGTGAATGTCTGATTTAATACACGTTTACTTAAACATAAAAATATATTTGTTCGCGAATAAATTAGAATACCTCATAATATAGTAATGTCATGATTGCATATGAAGATTTTTAGAAAAGTACCAAATATTTCCCAGATCTAAACTTCCGTGATATAAAAAAACCCTCGGGCATAAGTTACGAAAATGCTCCCTAAAAGACGCTTATAAGATATTGACAGAGGATTAAATAAGGTAATATTTTATTTGATATCGAACCTTGTATTGTATTTTTCTGGGATATTGCTACGTCTTTAGTTAAGCGCGTTTCTTCTTGGAAAGAACGCGTAATACAAATTTAACAAATACAAATGTTCGAATAGAGACGGCCATGGAAAATAAAACGCGTGTCTTTACTTTAGGTATACAGATCCATAGCTTCTAGTACAATTATTTAAAAGTTATTGCAGTATAGCACAGTCCAGTTACAACAACTACTGTTTACTGTATCACACAAAATATTTACTTCTGAATACATAACCTTGGCCAAATTCCTTCAAGAACTTTTAATAAAGCTGTCGTTACTTTAGAATTTTTGCTTTATATCTACAAAATATCAAAAAATAGCACAGAAGATTTATTTAGTTATGTATTGCGCGACATAAAATGCACATATTCACACATAAATCGCAAATTTTATAATTTTAATTAGTGTATTATATATTAATATCCAGTAACTAAGTAAAAATATACTTTAACGACAATTTAGCACGTATAAAATCCACTTTTGGAATTCTAATTTTGCAATATCTGCCAGTATCTGCAATATTTTACCAATCATTTCCTTTATGTGGTGCATTCTGAAAATATGCATTTGCTGCTAAGGAAACCATACAATATGCTAAGTATATTCTTTTTAATGTACTCCACCGGATTCTTTTTTGAAATCAATTATCGATATTGTATAAGTTCGGTAAGCCCGAAGGATTTTAAGGTCGACAGTGAAAGGTAATTGTCGAAATTGAGTTATATTTGGATTAATATTTAATAATTCTAGTAAATGTCATAAGCGGTATGATCTAAATGCCACGTTTCGTTTTCCACAGCTAACCTTCATCAACTATTTTGTTGAAATTTGTGTTATAGCATAGATAGCTCAATGCAAATTCAATAATAAAAACGTGAGGCACCAATTTTCAATAAATTTTAAAAATTCGTGTGTTTGTTTGCCTTGCAAGAATTCGGAATATTTTCAGCGTGAAAACACCCTGAAACTAAATATCTACATTAAATGTGGATTTTATTTTACTAGTTTACACAATAAGAATATTTATGTCTATTTGCTTTGCCCAGAAAAATCTTTTAGAATAATTGTTTTCGGAATTTTTACTTCGTTCTCTTTCTGTTACGTATAAACCTTTCTTTCTTTCTTAGAGTGCTTTATCTCTTACTAGACGTAGCGATCTTCTCTCCTATGCCTGTGTTGCGCGTTTTTTTTAGAGTGTCACAGACATAGAGGACCTACAGTTTAACGTGGGCTCCGAACCACGGGAAGTGTAAACACTTCTACTCCAGAGAAGATTTACCAGGCAGAATACCTCGCTGGTTTGCCATTGCCTTGCGAGGGAGAACGGCCGTTAAAAATTCGATGTTCCGGTGCCGGGAATTGAACCCAGGACCTTCAGCGTAGAAGTCTGACGCGCTAACCTCTAGCCCACGGCCGCCTCTATAAACCTTTAAAAAATCATTTTTCCATTTTCCTTGCTGTCTCATAATCGTCTACATTGAGCGGTCAGTGATGAATGATAATTTTGTATACCGTAACCATTTGTAGTTTTTCTTTTAATAATAGAAAAAAAAATATTATATGCACACTAAAATGAGCAATATTGGTTTACATTAATAATAGTGCAGAATTCATTCAGCCCAGCCCAGGACATCCGCATAAAAATCAACATACATTCGTTGCTCATGAAAATATGAAGCTATATATACCCGAAGTGGTAAGAATTTAAAAAGGGATATTGGATGCATTCAAGTGAGGATAAATCCGCCGCTGAAAAGTCAACTAGTTTGTGGCAAAGCAAATCCGAACAATTTCTGACTTTTATAGCTCGATTAACTCCATAGATGGACATGATTCCTTTCAATAGCGTACAACACAGCTTATATATTTGGCAGACCGTGACCAAAATTCGATACAACGCGGGGGCTACAACAGATAAGGGCGGATATTGTGAGCTTTAGGTCACACTTGTGAATCAAATTTGATAGCCGAGAGCTCGAGATAGAAAATGAAATACGTTTGGTAGAGCTTCTGGCCCTCTTTTCTACTCATCTCCCAGCCGTAAATTTTCTTCCGCCGAGATGAACTCTTTAAAAGGTATATACACAGGACCCGCATTCCCGGAAGTCAAGACGCACATAATTGCATATTGTGAAGCGATACCGCTACTCTGTTGCCGGTTTGCTAACAAAAAATACCTTTCGGAAGCCTTCCCGGCATGGAAGACCTGCTTATTAAGTAAGTGGAAGCTAATAAATTACGCTGAGGGATTTCTGAAAGAGAATGTAACGGAAACAACAAACGTCTGAAAATATTTCGTTAGATTATTTTATATTCCTGTGTTTTGCTTTTCAATATTCTGAAATTGAATATGGCCCCTTAAGAGGTTATTGTTTCATAATATTCAAAGAAATGTGTAGCAAAAGGAATTTTTTATCTACAACCAATAACGAGATATTTACTATTTAAAAAAAAACTCGAAGAAAAATTGGCCAGAAAAATTTTTATTTCTCCATAATTTTTCCATTAACAAGTCGGCTTAAAATTTAAAATGTCGACTTATATCTCAAGTTAAGTAATCTAAGTATTCAGTTAAAACTCAAGACAGCAATTTTTAAATTGAGATTGCGAATTAATAATTAGCACATTTTTAGATTAAACTAGAAATCCGACTTAAAGGTCTACATAGGAATATTAAAATTAAGATTTCCGTTTGAAATGTGAGATTCTGATTTAATACTTGTATATAAGTGAGACTTCACGGATGGGAGATAAATTTAAAACATTATTGTTAAGGGCGAAATCTCTACATAAAGGGTGACACTTAAAACACAAGTTCTTGATTATTTTGGGATACCTATTTAACGCGTGAGATTTCAAATTAAAACTTGGGATAGATAAATGCGTAAAAGTATAATTATGATTTAAAATGTGAGGTCTCAAGGAGATATATAGGTTCAATTCCCTGTACCGGAACATCGGAATTTTAACGGCCGTTCTCCCTCGGAAGGCAATGGCAAACCAGCGAGGAATTCTGCCTAGTAAATCTTCTCTGGAGTAGAAGTGTTTACACTTTCCGCGGTTCGGAGCCCACGTTAAATTGTAGGTTCTCTATGTATGAGACACTTTAGGGGCGCAACACAGGCATAGGAGAGAAGATCGCTACGTCTCGCAAGAGATAAATCACTCTAAGAAGTTGTGGGATATCGGTGTAAGATCATCCTTTTCGTAGAAAGTTAAGGTTGTGACTTAAAATATTGGATATCGATAAAAATCTAAAGAGAGAGAGAGAGAGAGAGAGAGAGAGAAATGGAGCCAAACATAATGAGAAAGAATTATATAAATAGGAATGTGGTTCATCATTTATTGTCCCTGATATAGAAGTAAATGGCTTAAGGGATTTAAGGCAACTTTATTTCTCAACATAATTTCCTAAAAGGTTAATACACTTAGTATAACCATGACGCAGAGCTTGAATATCTTTAGAAAAAAAAATCGTTGTCCTGCACTGCAAATCACTTATTCACAGCAGCCATCACTCTTCATCGTCCGAAAATTGAGTTCCCCTTTTAATATGGGGAACAGGTGAAAATCACTGGAGACCAGATCTGGCGAATATGGGGGTTGCTCTAAAATTTCAATTTTAGCATTGTGGATAGCAGCCATAGCAATACAGCTCTTGTGAGTGGGGGCGTTGTCTTGATGGAACAGAACGCCGCGTTTCAATTTTCCCTTTTTTGCTTTATAACCTCAGGAACTTTTGCGTTTTGCGTAATAATCGCCCGTTATCATATGACTATGTGGTTAATAATCAACAAGAAGAATGCCCTCAGAATCCAAAAACGCACCTTTCCGGTCGATAAAGCCACACGGAACTTTCGTGGGGGCGGGGAACTACGATGCCGCCACTCCATACTCTGCCGTTGTAACTCTATATTAAAGCAATAAACCCAGGTTTTATCTACAGTTACAAATCCTTCAAAACATCCATCCAAATCCGTGTCCATTGGTCTCAAATTGCTAGCAGCAGTGAGAAACCTAGCCCGCTGATCAGGTGACAAGCTTTTCGGATTCCATCGAGGGTACAGTTTGTTGAGACCCATTCCTCGTGCAAAATTTTCTCAATGCTTCCAACAGAAAAACCACATGTCTCAATATATTTGATCGCAATTCTACAATCACTCTCAGTACCATACCATGCATCAATATTTTCTTGAATGACAAGAGTTTTTGGTGGTTCCAGCACCTGGTGCATGTTGACTCGGCGTCCTTAATTTGAAATCCCGGTACCATTTCTTAATTATTTGATATGACGGGTTGAATCACCCAATACTCCGGGCATGTCATTATAAATTTCCTGAAATGATAAACCCTTCTTAATGAGGTATTTTAACTCAGCCCTTGTCCTGAATTTTTCCAATTCAACAAAATCAGCAGAACCGCAGTACTATTAAATGCATAACTTTTATGAAGAAGGCGACAGGCACCTGCAATTTGACATATATTAATGTCAATAACTCACGTTTCTAGGAAAAGAATTATTTATTTGTCGGACAATGCCTTCTATGTTAGGGAGATTAATTCATGAACCATCTTGGTATATAAGAAACTGCTACTTACTTGAATACATTTAAAACTCCCGATATCGGCGGAAAACTATATAATAACTTTCCAGTTAAAATGAGATAAACTTGAGATAGTTATCCTAAAATTGAGATACCTTCGATAAACGTGCTTTCAAACCCAAGTGTTTTTTAAATTTGAAATTTACGCTTAAAACGTTTAAACTCAGGTTACTATTTTAGATATCTATGTTAAATTTGAAATACGTGTAATAAATCAAGATCTCTTTAAATGCTTAATTCTAAAATAAATTTGGGTTTCTGACTTCAAACCTTAGATCTCAACAGAAATTCAGAAAAAGCCACATTTAGTGTGAGTTTGCTGCTTAAAACGCAAGATGTGAATATAAAACTCGGAATAGTCGTTCTACATAAAACTTAAGCTGAAATTTCTACTTAAAATACAAGTTCGCAACTTAAAACTCGAAAAAACTGCGTTAAACTCGTAACTCTAGGAGAGTTAAATCTAGGCAGAAACTGAAGAAAGCTACTTAAAATTTGAAATTGCAGTTAAAAGTGTAAGATGCAAACTTAAACTGAAGATATTGACTTAAAATGAGTTAACTTCAAACTTAGATTGGATAATTCCCTTGCAAATGCAAAACCACGTCTATTAATGTTGGTTTTCAACTTTGAAGAGATTCCAACTAGAAATTTA
Organism: Limonius californicus; assembly: GCA_014611495.1. Lineage (NCBI taxonomy): Eukaryota > Metazoa > Arthropoda > Insecta > Coleoptera > Elateridae > Limonius > Limonius californicus. The sequence continues at coordinate 18,278 of JABXWE010001533.1, read as the reverse complement.
CGATATCAGTTTCCAAAACTTGATATTGAATATGCAATTATGCGAAATCGTGAGATCGTTAATTAAAATTACAGATCTCAGATTTAAACAGCAATTTGTACTTCAAACTCCAAATATGTGTATATTGATCTTTGTTGAATTGCGAATGGCAATACGTACAATATACCATAAAATAAATTGGTAATGTTGTTTTGGCATTGGTCTGATTATGAGAAAATCATATAAATCCTGGCATTAGGGTTGTGTGCATTATGTTCTTGAGGTATGGTAGTTTGTAGTATGGTGAAAAAAATTTCAGGAAATTATTTTCGCATATGTTGTAAAAATAAATTGATTTTCCTTAAATATGTTGTCTAGTAACCCCAAGGTAAAAGGTCGTCTGTTAACACAATTACTGTGACAATGAAAAACGCTAATTTTAGCCTGTTCTGAATAGCTTTAGTAGCCCATTCACACGTTACATTTTCGCATAAAACTTGAGATATTGCCTTTAATCATAACATATTGAGATTAAAATCATATCTGGTTATGTTAAACGTGAGCTTTTAGCCTAAAATGTAAGATCCTGAGTTAAAACTTTACGGGACCCTTAAAAAGTGTTTGGATGTTATAAAAATCAGTCTAAAGCGTTACTTTAAAAACATAATTTAGTAAATTCTCTTAAACTAGTATGTTCGGATTTCATATTATCAGCATTTTTCCTTTTTACAGTTTCTTCTTTATTAAATTAATTTACAAATTAAACAAACTAGTAGAATCTCATAGTTTAATAATATCAACACAAAAAATAAAAGTTGGTAATAGCATTCAGGGGAGATGAGGCAAGATCAAAAATAGTAATTCAATAAGACAACTAACAACATTTAACTTCCTTGGATCAACCATATCATATCAATGGGAAAAAGCATATACAATGAGATAGGAAAATTTAACTACGTATATCAATGGCACAATATCTGGCACCTCCTATATAAATATATAAATTCTATAAAAAAAATGACAATACCGTGCGGCGTATATAGAAGTGAACACTGGCCAATTACCGAAGTAAATAAGCAAATCATACAAACATCAGAGGCGCGATTTTTAAAAGACCAGCAGGCTACACGCGAGGTGAAAAAGAGAGCTAGGAGTGCGCAGTATGAACGAATTAATAGAATAACATAGAAAAAATTAGAGAGAACACGTATAAAGAATGGAAGAATAGAAGATTCCCCAGAAAGCATAAGATTTTTAGGAAGACCTCGTTCAAGCTGGAAAGATCAAGAATAAGGCACGTAACATTTTTCGAGCATGCATCACTCTTAGATACGTGCCAAAAAGCTGGAGAGAAGTTAAGGTCGTATTTATACCCAAACCAGGGCGTAACGACTACACCTTACCCAAATCATATAGACCTATCAGCCTTACATCCTTCCTACTGAAGGCACTGGAAAGACTTTGTGATAGGGCAATCAAAGATTCGGCACTGGTAGAGTACCCACTGCACGAAAATCAACATGCGTACATCCCAGGCAGATCTACCGACTCCGCACTACACGCTGTAGCTAGACGGATCGAGAGATCGCTGGACAGTCGGATGTCCACCCTGGGTGTTTTCATCGACATTGAAGGAGCTTTTGACAAAACTACCTTTAACAGCATACAAGCTGCTCTTCAGAGGCACGAGGTCCCACCCGCTCTTAGCGAATGGGTGAGTCATGTGCTGGAATGTCGAGCTGTCCAAATAAAAGTGGGGAACGTCACAACCAAAGGCGTGGTTAGGAAAGGCTGTCCACAGGGTGGTGTTTTATCACCACTACTATGGAACATAGTAGTAGACAGCCTTCTGCGCCGCCTGAATGACCGTGGCTTCTACACAATAGGGTATGCGGATGACTTAGTCATCCTATTAACGGGAAAATTCGAGGGAGTGCTCTGCAATCTTATGCAGACGGCCCTCAGAGTAGTTGAAAACTGGTGCACAGAAAACTCCCTCTCAGTGAACCCCACGAAGACGGAGCTAGTACTGTTCACGAGAAAGAGGAAGATGGGAGTCCTAAGGGCGCCTCTTCTATTTGGTAGCCCCCTCAGTCTATCAGATGAAGTCAAATATCTGGGAATCATATTTGACAAAAAGCTGAACTGGGGAAAACACCTTCAGGCTAAAACCAATAAAGCCTGCATGGCCTTTTGGCAATGCCGACGGGCATTGGGCAGATCATGGGGTTTATCCCCCAAAATCACCCTATGGCTGTATACGGCCGTTATCAGGCCAATGCTATGCTACGGAGCACTAGTCTGGTGGCCCAGAACCAGACAAATAACAGAAGCTACACGCATCGGACACGTGCAAAGGATTGCCTGCCTCGGTGTAACAAGCGCAATGCGATCCACACCCACAGCGGCCTTGGAGGCTGCTCTCTGCCTCCCTCCCCTCGACTTGTTCGTGAGGGAGTCAGCGCTGAGAGCAGCCCTTAGGCTACGATCTCTGGGACTGTGGAACACGAAAGGCGGTGAGTGCGGACATACCCGCATCCTGGGAGAGGCTGTCGATAAGACACCACTCCTGGGTGCGAGGGCTGACCACATACCCCCCAAATTTGTTTTTGGGAGCCCTTTCCGTATACTGATGGATGCGCCAGAAGCACCCAGACCGGAAGTATCTATCTATACAGACGGATCAAAGACAAAGCAAGGATCTGGCTCAGGAATCTTTTCTGAGGACCTTGATCTCCACACAAGTATACCTCTGGGTGCTTACACTACTGTCTTCCAGGCGGAAGTGGTAGGAGTAATGCACGGAGCTATTGCAGTCGCTGATCGTGGGATTAGCGGGAAACGTATACGAATATCCACTGACAGCAAGGCGACTCTGCTAGCACTTAGGAGTTGTAAAATTACTTCGGGGCTGGTAGACCAATGTCACCAAGCACTGACAGAGATTTCAAATAATAATGTCGTTGAACTCGTTTGGGTCAAAGGGCATGACGGGAATTATGGAAATGAGAAGGCGGATGAGTTGGCGCGTCAAGGCTCCGATCAGGTCCCATGGGGCCCGGAACCTATGTTGACACCCTCCACATCCACCCTCAATACCATCACACAAGACGAAACCCTACGCAGTCATACTCGCAGATGGGTCACTCTACGAGGCTGCCGGCAAGCGAGAGCAGCTCTTGCCTCACCGTCTAAACGGATTGCCAAGTACTGCCTACAGTTATCCAGATCTAACCTGAGAAAATTTATCGGTATCCTAACGGGACACTGCCGACTAAATAAGCATATGCACACGATGGGGCTTGTAAATAGCCCTGAATGTCGCGGATGTAATCTTGAGGAGGAAACGGCGGAGCATGTACTATGTCACTGCCCTGCGCTTGCTCCTATCAGAGGATCCATGTTGGGGGACTTCTGGCCTAGCATGGCCAGTATCAGCACCACCCCACCTGCTGACATCCTCAGGTTCATCAACAGGGTTGGATGGCTTGAGGATTAGCGGAGTGAGGGCCGATGCACGGAGGACACACAATGGGCCCACATTGAGGCCTAAGTGTTGTGAGGTTATCTCACCCTCCTCTATAATCCAGATCCAGATCCAGAAGGCACGTAACAGGAAATACTCCTACATCTTAATACATGCAGAAGATTGAATTTATTAAATTCAATTACAATCTTTATCTGCTTGAATGTTTGAATGACAGGGTTCAAGATCGTTTTGGCTTAGTTTTAATTTTTTTTTCTGCTCCGGAAAAATACCGGTTCAAATTTTTGACCCTCTATAAAATTGTTATTTTAAATCTTTATTGGTCTTGATCGAACTTTCACCGAGTGCGGATGATTTGGTTTGTTCGACACAGTGTTCTTTAATGAATTGATAATTATTAAAATAGTGATGCGAGTGAATAATTTTTAAACCCCGTGTTAGTGATTATTAATGAATATAGTGCCGCAGGAAGTTGATTCGCTGTCCTGTAACGTGATTATTGTCATACATTACTAATGAACTAAACCAAAAAAACCCCAGAGTGTTGTACTGGTTAATGAATATATTAAAAAAAAATCTTTATTATGTAAATATTATTTTCCTACAGGCATGAACGATGACGTTAAAATATATATTAGTTAATTAATTGTTGTAAATATAAAATAATATTAATAAAAACTGAATAAGAGAGTTAAAAATAATGTTTCCGCAAAAGTAGTAACTTTTAATCATAACGAAAATGAAACATTATCACATTTGCAAATTACACTTAACAATTGTTTAAAAATTTTAGAATTTTCTTACCAATAGACAATTTCATAGTAGAGCACGAAAAATAATAAACTTAATTTTTCGTAAGCTTAAGTTGCAGTATAGCGAACAGCAACAGCAATAATCCTCCCTTTCTACAGAAGAGGAGAAAGTGGCTGCTGCGAGAATTATAGGGGCTTGTCGCTGGTAAGTGTGCCAAGCAGATCGTATGAAAGGATACTGGAACAAAGGCTAGGAAAAAGTCACAGATCAACAATTCGAAGATGCTCAAAGTGGCTTCAGAACTGGGAGATGTACTAGTGATGTATTCGTTGGATTAAAATAGAGCATGGAAAAAAAGATGAAACACAAGAAAGAACTATACCTCTGTTGCGTAGATTTAGTAAACGCCTTCGGCACGGTACCAAAATGTCAAATATGGGATCTACTGAAGAAGTACACACTGATAAATGCCATAAGAAGCGTATATAAAAACACATGGAACTATATTAGAATAGGAAATATGGAATCGACAAAATTCAAAACGCAAGAAGGATTAAGGCAATGATGAGTGCTGAGCCCACTATTACTCATTGTGTAACGGACAACATCACGAAAGACTGCAGCAATAAGATAACGAGTAGTGATTGTTTGCAGAAATATGGAACTAGTGTGAATCTCGCAATTTACGTGTAAGTATACGCGGACGATTTGGTTATCATTGCAAACGCAGACGTGAAACTACATAAAATTCTGGACATTTGGAAAGGTGCTTTCGAAGCTACAAATACGACGATCAATTAAAAAAACAGCAGTAACGGCAGTAGGCAAAGAGCCAAAAACATAATCATCAAATTGTAAAAAGAGCCATTAATGCTGGTTGAAAGCTTCAAATATCTGGGTTCAACCCTGATCTGTAAGGGGGACATGGACGGTGAGATCAACAGTAAACTGGGTGCAGCAGCTAGACTATACCATGCGATACATATAATAATAATTAGTAAAAAAGAAATCTCGAAACAAACCAAACTACGAGTATATAATGGCATCTACGTTCCAACATTAATACATATCAGTAAAACATGGCCGCTCACAAAAAGGCAACAGGAGAGAATCCAAACAGGTAAAATGAAATTTCTTTGCAGAATTGAAGGAGTGACGAAGAGACATAAAATAAGAAGTGATGAAATAAGGAGAAGGTTGCAAGTAAAACCCCTAAAAGGAAAGATAGAAAGAAACCAACTGCATTGGCGTGGACATCTACACAGAATGATTCAAGAAAGAGAGGTGAAGGCTATTTGGGAAGAGAGACCAAAGGGCAAAAAACCACGAGTATGACAAATAAAGACTAATAAAGAATTAGAAAAAGTGTTATCAATAGATACTAAGAACCTTTTCAATAACAGAAAAAACTGCAAGAAAATGTGTATAGGAGAAAAGTGAGCGCGTGAAACGCTAACAAGATGATGACAGACCCTCGACACCGCAATCGGTAAACGAGATAAGAATAAGGACGAAGACGAAGTTGCAATATAAGTAGAATTAACTACCGTCGCTGATTGTATATGACGTGTATATTCCAGCCGAGCGAAAGGGTTTTGAAAACGATAATTTAATACAGACAAATGATATTTATATGTGAGAAATTAACAGATGATTGGAACAATCAGCCAAACAAAGAATCGGTATAGCAAGAAAATGCATATACGAACATTGTCTCATCGCAGGAACGAGATACTGTGTAACGATTTCCGGGCCTAATTGAAGGCAACCCTTTCTACATATTTAGTTGTTGCATATTTGTAGGAATTTATTACATTTCGAAGTTTACAGAAACGGCGCAGCACGTATTAGAGTTCCGAAAGTTGGGGAGGAAAGGAAATTTGAATGACGGTTTCCGTAAATAGAACACTTTAGTATTGGCGTTCTTGTCGGATATATATGTGTATAGTGAACTAATTCTTGGTAAATCGTTTATCGATTTGGAATTCATTTTCCGATTTGGGGTTCATTAGACAGGAGTTCGTTTCTTATGGTTAAGGAAAAGCAGAATACTCCAGGAATTTAGTTTCCAATTTAGAATTGATCCCGGTCAAGAAGACTTTTTTTGTTGTGGTATGCCAGTTCCCATCAACTTGTGAGTTATTTATTGACAGAAAAATTTTGTCCTGTCTTAATTTCCTGAACTTTAATTCTAATATCCGCTGAATTAATTTAAGCAAATTCGCGCGGCTGGAAATCCCGTGATTAAGGTTTGACACTGTGGAAAAATTCTACGTTCCCCAAGTTGGTCCGATTGATACGCAGACATCGGCGAGTTACCTTGGGAAGGTTTTTCCAAAACCGAGCAGACGCGCTTGGGGCCATTGATAAGGAGCCTGGAACACGGTCGCATTGATAGCCGTTATATATTTTAAAAGAGAAGTGCATTTAAATTTGTTTACACTTTAAATTTTGTCACCTTGCCTTTGTATTTACAATTTCATTATCTTCGGTTAAGAGTTAATTAGTTAATTGATTTTGTGTCACTGAATTGTACTATTGGGGTCTATTTGAGGAGATATTTAGATATTAAGTACAATTGTAGTATTACATTTATTGGGGAAACAATTTTACGTACACCGTATATAGGGTGCTCCGATAGTTAGGATTGTATTGCGTTTTCAAGGTTTATACCGCATGAAATTTTCTTTCCTAGGTCCTTTTATGTTTACGCATTATTCTGATCCGCGGAGGCCACCTACGACGGTTAATGCGTTGAAAATTAAAAATTATCTTGTTCTGGTGAGCGCAATAATTTTCCTCAAATTGTTTGAGTTTCGCCCAATTAAATTCTTTTATTTTGATTAGGGAAACGTAAAGTTGGGACTTCCGTGTATAAGTTTTATACCGAAGAATTGTAATTGTGGGGTTACTTTTTGTTATTAATTAAATGAAGTTTGGGTTGCAACTTGTCTTTTTCTTTTACGTCGAAATATCTGAAGCTAAATCTACCTAAGGACAGATAGGGGACATAAAGGTAGGTGATTATCTATCTTGGGGTCCGACTTCCCATTTTCCACCTCGGACGATGTTAGTAAATTATAAGTTGGTGGCGCCTATAAATTAATTGTTTGGAACCTACCCCTTCTTCGATTGGGTTTCCGGGATACTAACGTCTGTCAAACTTTGTTAATTTCCTACCTAAGCAGAGGCGTAGTTGCGAGGTTGATTTTGCGCCTCAACCAATATTAGCGTAAAGATAAAAAGAGGGAAAGGCGTGACAACTGTTTAGGTAACATTTAAAGTTTACATATGAAAACATAAGATTTGGGCGAATTAGACGACGCAGCAGTGGTAAGCTGCAAAATGTCATACAAATTATTAAAATCTAAATCAGAAATAAATAAGGTAAGAGAAAATTTATTATATTATATTTTTAAAAATTGTAAGAAATCTCTAATACAATCATCTTGTCGATTTTTCTTTTAATTGAAATTGATAACATTATAATTATTGGAGGAAAATTGCAGCTTTGAACAATCGTCCAGTGGCCGTAATTATTTTTCCAAGCCGGGTTTCCCGGCACCCGCTTGATCCGCCACTGATTCCGACTTACAGAGGCACATCTCTAATTAAAAAGGCAGAATAATGACTTTATACTCAAAGTTCTAATTTGACATAAGAAGTATCTGCTTAATAACCATACATATAAACGTTAAAACCCAAGGGCGTCGGGTTACGGTGATAGATTTTGTCTTAAAACAAGAGATATATCTGACCACCTTCATAAAAAATTTGACTTTGTGATTTTAAATTGGTACTCTTGAATGTGAACTTACTAAATCTAAATTACGTTTCTGATTTTTCTACAACTTCTTGTAATTTGATACTGTCTTCGTTTTTATATTATAATTATATGTTTTATAAAAGTTAACCGCACGTAAAAAACATTATTTTAGTTTTTCTTGCTGGTTTTATAACGTGTTCGAGGTTAGAAATATAATAAATAGACGAGGGGATCAATTTCGGTTCAGATTAATTGCGATACTTTGTATAATGCGGTTATGATAACGGTTAAAAGAGTAGCCTTATCTTCAGGATTCAGGTTGCGTCGCATTTGAGATAAATTGCACTTCCGAAATTATTAAGTGTTAAGAACATATCTCGTTATCGACCTGAAAGCCCGTAAAATTGCGTCATTATTCGTTCCATTGTAGTTAACAGGTAAGATTAATTAAGGCTGTAAGCTAAAGTGTTTCTTTTGTTGGGCGCTGCGATTACATCTCGCGGTAAGCAGTTCCAAAACCATATTTGTTCCTCGAGTACCCACTATAATTCCACCAAGAGGGAACGAGGCTGAAGCCAGAGAAAGCTCTCGAGAGAGGCGTTTCTGTACTACACGCAATACGCATTAATATTATTCTCGCAGCTTAATTCAGCAAAATTAGAATTAGCTGCCTTCTGATCCGCAGAGCGACGGCAAAATTGTCTTCCTCTACCAGCAAAACCCGATACGTGAAGCGGAATCGTCAAGGAAGATTTACTTGTAAGTAAATTCAATTTTGCAAACAAGCATAAATCAAAGAGATGTATGCAGAAATATTGCAACCTAAGGAAGAGTAAAGATCAATTTTTCCGTGAGGAAGGTGAACTCTACGCGAAGGTATGTAGTCTTGAATTCCGGTGACCCAGATTAGGCAGATTGTATTTTTGTGCAACGTCGACAGTTCAATAAGATATATGAAATGATCGAGTAGGAAAATTGGCTGAAATTTCCCGGGAAAATACTCACGAGCGAAACAAATGGAGTTTGTTACTGAGATTCCTCGCAATTGTTTCCTCTGATTGAAACAGAGACGAGGGACTTCGATTCCGAAAGAATCCCTCAGTTTAGATGTTTGCAAATTGGACGTCTTGAGCTAATTGCTAATTTGAACTTCGGGGAATATATCGACATTTTATGTGTATGTTAATTAGTGCAGTATGTGATTAGTGTTGTTTTTTCTATATGTTTATCATTAGAGAACTATAAACTTCTGTAACATTGTTGACGAAATAAATAAGTTGTATCAAGAACATAAAGTTTGTAAGTATAATGAAACGTGTTACACAGTATGATCAACAAAACTGGTGGGCTTCACAAAATGAAACACATGTCTTTACGTAAGCCATTTACTACATTTTTATAGTATTTACTAGAATTATATAGTACCTGTCAAAGAACAGTTGAGTTGTAGTTGTTTAATACGTTAGCACGAAATATTAATATTTGAATGCATACCTTAAATTAACGGCGGCAGAGATTGCGATCTTCATATCATTTCGTTACCCGAATGTATTTTTTATGTATTATTTAAAATATGTAATAATGATCTGGTGGTACACCGGTTTGCCTTAAGGTGTTCAGCTATTTAACATTATTTTTGTACCACATCTAAAATAAAATTATTCAACCTAAACAAAGGTGTTGGTAAAGCGATATAAATTTCAAAAATGCTTTTTTTATTAACATTAAAGACATGCTTACAACAAATAATAAATATCATTTTGCAACGATACAATCTGATCTTACTCCCAATCCGTATGTAATGGGTTTCACACTATAGTATATTGCTGTGTTACACTCTATAAAATGGACTTGATTTAATTAATTATAAAGTATTAAAGCTATAGGAAGCTTTCTTGTATGACAATGAGTTGTTCATACACACTATTTTCAAAGAAGTTCGTATGTTGTTCTTTACGATCATTTTTCGGGTTATCGTAAGATAGAAATTGTAAATTTTGCATTCATCTGGAGGAAATTTGGCAATAAAGCCGTTTTCATAAGGTTGTTTTCAAGCCTTTCAACAAATTTCACTGAGTCTTGAGCTGTAATAACAATGATATTAATGTAAATGTTTATAATTTGACAGTTCAAGCCAATTTAGTAGATTTAAGGATATTAATGTGGTTAATTGGCTGTAATTTGTACTAAATGCCATTGATTTAGCATGAGAGACAACTTTGTGTTGCATTTATTTAAACAATGAGCGTGTATTTATTTGTTTATCTACATAAATACATAACTTTCATCGACTATGACAGAAATTGTAAAATTACTTCAAAAGAACGTTTAGATTCTGTTATATTTTGTTTGTAGACATGTAGTACATCTATAAGGATGCAATTCGTCGTATTTGTCAAAGTAACAATGCTGTATTTGTTTATTTGTATGTTATTTAAATGTGTTTTTACATTTTCGTTCATATTTGTGGAAATTGCTAAGTTACGTCTATTCCGTAGGGAATCATAAGTTCAAATGCCATTGAATACTTAGGTAGGGCATCTTTGTGTGTGATGTTTGTTGGGAACAATGATTGAATGAGTGAATTGTTTATAATTATATGTCGAAAAGTTATGTACTTAGAGAAATTTTGAAATTTTCTTATATTTAAGTGTTTAGATCCTGTTAAAATGTTTTATAATAGATAGTGTTATTATGTTACGATAGTTTAAGGTTGTTCTTCGAAAGTGTAAATGTTACTTTGATTGTTTATTAATAATTTATCGAATTTGTTTACAATTTTTAGGTTAATTTTGATAGTACATGGGTCATGTTGGCCTTAAAAGATTTGTCTTGTTTTGAGGATTTCAAATATGTAATTAGTTTGACACTAGCATGACCCATCATTAAGTTATTTGGTTTATAAGATTTATTGTTCAAATTTGTCATTCTTCCTTGCTGCTTTCTGATTGGTCAATTGTTCTTGATGACAAGTAAAGCTGGTTGAGCTAGACTAGATTTTGTTATAATATTTGAATGTTATATAAGTTGCTATGACAACGCTAAATTTTTTCAGGGCAGGTATGGAAAATTCTGAAAAAGAGCGTCACTTCCTTAAAATTTCTGCGACGAACCATTGAAGGTTTCCTAGCCAATTTTGTAAATGTTAATACTGTCTGTAACGTTTGCTTTGTTGACAAACGTCAAATTTGAAATAAAGTGAATTTTATGTGGATCGTGTTTACTTACCAAGTTTATAAATATTATCCAGTGCAACGTGGTGCAACTATATTACCAGTGCCCGATCTTCGAATAAAATAATTCCAACGATTAATTACGATAAATATTTGGGAGGTTATAGGTAACCTAACCTATAAAAGCAATTTGCTACGATCAAAATATTATACTACAACCAGCAGCAACAGGTAAAAGCCAATTTATTACCCGAAAATCAACAAAGATCCAGCAAACCAGGGATTACTGAGAGGCCTGTAAGAATTCTTCGTCTATTTGAAATATTTTAAATTCATTTAATTTTTCAATTCTTCTTAATTTTATGGACCGAGATTTGGTTTTTCCTTTGCAGTTTCCCTTAGTAATTATAAAAAATTTTATGAAGTCAATGTTACAATGCCCAATTATTCCAACCTTGTTTTTTAATTAATTTAACTTTGCTTTTATTTAATAAATTTCGTATTTGGTTTTTATAAGAGTCTCATTTAAAAGGTAGTGCTGTGTGAGTAGTTTATTTAAATACAAGTTGTTGTTGATTTGTACAAGGTGATTTTTTAAAAAGTCAATTGCAGTAGCCTAGGGATTGTCCCGTCTATATTAAGCTTTAGAATCTGACAATATGAAAATTGTAACAGAAAGAAAAACCTGTAATTTACTTACCTTAATAAATTACAAATCAGTTGCAACTAAATACATTTTCACATTTTGTTGGGCCAAAATTTTTAACTACCTGAACTGTCACACAGTTTGACATACAGGTAAATGTCATTCAAAGCTCATTACAGTTGACTGCAGACGGAATAGCTTTTTTTCTAGGCTTGCTGCAATTGACTTTTTAAACAATCACTTTGTACATGTCATTGAAGGCAGAACTTTGTATGTGCATTATTTTTGTCGCTACCAACGTAAAGGGTGATTCACAGCAATATATAGCAACTGAGCATGGATATAAAACATATTTAGTTTAACTCTTTATGTGTGTTCAGCCAAAACAATACATGATACAAAAACTTCAATAGTGTTATAGCTAGACACCTTAAGGCAACCTACCCATCACCAATTATTAAACATCTTGAAAGAATGTATCAAGAATCAGTCCAGGTATGCAACTAAAATGATCTTCCACAGGTTCTAAAGACTTAACAAGCCTTATACGAAAATTGTATTCTGTGTGAATGTTATGCATTTAGATATAAATATCCTGCATTTTTTATAAGTAGTTGCGTGTACTAAATTACCATATTTTAAATTTTGTCCGAAGGTCCAATTAGATCTCCGACTAGTGTAACCGAAATATTTCGAAGATTACGCGTTTCCGGTGTTAACTTTTTCACATATTTCCGTCCACGTCGCGGTAGTTTCTTCGTCTTTCGCAGAAAACCAAGTTCATTAATGGCGGTGAGAATTCCATTAAGTCTACCCTTGGCTTAATATTTTGAGACGCAATTTTCGTAATTCTTAATGAATTTTCATGAAACTTAAATTTTCCCGTCCTCTATGCTGCAAAACCTCGAAAACTTCCTTTCATTTGTAGTTGGAATCCCTAACGTCGTAATGAATTTTGATTCGGGCGGTCGGACCGAAATATTCCCCCAGGAAAAGCTTAGTTTTTCATCTTGGACTATTATTATCCGCTTTACTTTGGGTCTTCCCGACCGGATGTTTCGAACTTTTTACTTCAAACTCAATTAAATAAAAATGACGCGTGAGGAACGCAGAAAACAAATTCCTCCAGGAGCTCGACATTAATCGTGATGTAACATTTTAATCTACAGATTCCCGGCTGTGCCGGAGTTTTCGGGATTTCGATAATGGAGAAGCTCCCCGTCTTTTCCCTATTCACAGCAATAAAAATAAAAAACGGCGTGTATATCGATTCCGATCGGGTAAGCGCCGCTGAAAACATTGATACCGTCTAAGTAATAGTTGGCATTGTGTGTTGCTGATCGATTTCGACGGGACTCATCCATCAAGAGTGCCAGCTCGGAGAGCCTCTCACAAAACGCCCTGCGGGCTTCAATGTGGAAAAGAAAAATGTTTTACCTCATTAAAATAACTTTTGGGTCAGTCGGCTTAATGGAAGTTCGTCGGTTGTTAAAGAAGTTGTGAACGGAGGGTTTGGATTTTAATTTTTAATATGTTTTTTCAACTTTTCGACTTATTTTATTGAAAAGATGAAAGGAATTTGGGGTCAAAGTGGGGAGTTTACTCTTGAAAGTATGCGGCATGTAATTATGCTTAAATTGGGCAAACAAGATGTCTAATATTTGTTTATAATTATCGTACACTTTTTAGGAACTTCTCAAAGGATAAAATTCTGTTTACGTAATCATGGGCAATAATAATAATAATCTAAACAAGACGGAAGTTTATAATGATCACGATTAATTTATTTTTGAGGAAGATTTAGTACAAACCAAATTATGAATTGCAGTAATATTCTAAGTTATACGTGATGTCCTACTGATATATGATCAACTTGCAACCGATGGAACTACAGTACAACGAGACTTGTTTTGCAAATTGATATTTCTCTGCATGTCCACAATCGGAAGACATTTGCAAAATTTTGGCTTACATCCATACCATGTACAGAGTGTTATTTGTATGCCGATAAAGACTGAGTTGGCAACAAGCAGTGACAGAGCAAAATTTTTTTATGAAATTTTTAAATATAGCAGAATTTTAACTCCATCAATGTGTTATAACTTTTGAACATTTTTTATCCTTATTAACATTTATTTTATTATTTGTTTCTACTTTTGTAATAAAGTTCTGATTCTGCTTGCGTCTTGGTTAAAAGGACGCAATCAACTACGACATTTGAAAATCAATTTTTGATGGCTTGAAACCTTTTGCATATGTTTAATTTAACTTTGTATGAAGTAAAGAAGTTCCAGAAACGCTTTTTTATTATTATTAAAGTCAAATTCCTTATTAATACATACAAAATACAAAACAAGTTAAAGGTTTTTATAAAAAATTGCGGGGTGATTGAAATCTTACAATAATTAATCTACATTACTGTACCCCCAGTAACAATCTTATGGCGCAGACGTGATTGATTGTACGATACCTGAAGGCAAGTTTCTGAATTTAAACTGAATTCCAATACAAAACCCTTAGCGTGTGGATCTTTTTGCATCTGCTATCCTGTCCGTTCTTGTTAGACGCTTTGCCAGCAGTTGCTAATTTAACAATAATCCCAAGGGGTTTCTCAAGTTCCATTAACTTTAACTTTGGTCTCAAATTTAATAACAATTATGTTGGTTATTGAACTAAATCCGTGTAACGACAAGAAATACAATTGTCCCATTCAAGTAAACAAATCAAACCGGCCCAGCTGCTTACTTCATGCATATTAATTTGTGTTGTGGCTGTCGTCAAACTCAGCTGTTTCATTCGTCTGATTAATAATGCAAAGTCTTTGAATTACAGAAACAGCTGTTGTAATCCGCGAATTATGATTCAAATCTCGTTACTGCGAAACAAAATAAAAAAAAAGAATTATTTAAAAATAATATTAATATATATTCCATATTTAGTAAACTTTTCACGGTTTATGGTGCGAAGACTCTTTAGCATCTGTTTAAAGCCGTATCAGCAGAAACTAGTCATAATTAAATAAATATGAAACAAATGATTTAAAAAAACTTATTGATCACATATCCTTCACGATCAAAGAACGTACAAATTAATTCGGCATTTTGCAACCAATTTAATTAGAAACTGAAATTTAGTAAACATGATAAACAATATACCGGATTGTATCTTCTGAAAAGGTAAATTGTAATTAAAGGTTTGCTTCAGTCAAAAGTATGATAGCAGGGATTTGAATGATTTAGCTATAAAACTTCATTTCCGGCGTATTTATGAAAAATTCGAACGCTTCGTGTTGTAGTCCTAGATAATATAGCAGAACGATACATAAATATTAATGTGTCCGTGCCACGAATACGTTCGAGCCATTTTCATTAAAAGCAGCAGAATTACCTCGATGGAACATTTTTACAACCCTTTCGTGTCAGTGTTTGTCTTGTGAGCGAGAAAAATTAGTTTTCGTATACATAAATCACATAATTCCTAAATTCTGCACCTTTTTTGGTAAACAAATTTAAAAAGTGTTTCCACAGCAAAGGAAATTAACCAACATCCGTGTTTGGCGTCAACGAATAAATAAACATGAAGTTAGCTGATGGCGCGAGCGGGCTCGATTCGAACGCAATTTAATAATGCAATTTGAATTAATCATATTGTAGATGCATATTTAGCGGCTGCACTCGGCCACATTCCGCGAATATCTGTACAGATCTGCGCTAAACTGGCGTCAGAAACTTTGAATTCCTATTAGCTTTAAATGATTGATGACATGCCACGAATGCTGGGAGCTACAAATAGTTTATTGCAGGGCCAGGAAAATCCGAAACAGAATGTTTAATTGAGTTCTGCTGGTGCCAGAACCTGCGACGTCGAAGTGTCCGAAATAAGCATCATAAGTTTAGAAAAAAAAGAAGCGGAAGAAATCCAAATGCGGCATGATCGAGGAGGCTGCGGTATTCGCGGTCTCACGGGACACCCCCTGAATGCGGAAAACGAATACGTTGTTGCAACAGCGTCGGCTTGAGATTCCTCGACTTTTCAGTTAATACGTTCCCGATACGGCTGACCACGATATTTTTAATATCGTAGATATCGGTGAAGCTTAGGCACGCAGGAATGCCACGGAATGCTTTCTATCGGTTTGTCTAAGGCTTGGGAAAATATTGATATAATATTGCTGGCGCCGAACGCCGCACAAGATAAACTATCCAAAGCGTTTTTACTTTGAGATTCCATTCTTTGTTTTCAATCGATTACATTAGTGTAAGAGCCCTTGCTTGCTTCCGTTATGTATCTGTATGAGTTATCCAGGGCCAGACTTTTTACGAGGGTCAACTTTATGCAAATTTTGAGAGGAATTTGGGCCGAAATAAAAGGGACAATGCGCTCGTTCGAACTTCCTAACGTATATTTTTCAATCGGTTATTATTTTCCATCTTCTACTTTCATATGCCACGAGACAAACAAATAAAATGTATAAAATACTTTTAGAGGAATGCATGTTTCAACATTTTGAAACGTAAGACTAGTCAGTTTTCCACGCGAGTGATGGTTGGATATAATTGAAAGTGTCGTTTATACCACAATTTGAAGTTAGAATTAAATGTTTTTCAACTGATTACGTACGCGACTGACTGGTGATTAAAATCTTTTATAGTTCTTTAGCAGTCCGGCAATAAAAACAACCAGTATGTTTTTTTTTAATTTATTTTATTAAGGCGCTTCGAATTCAAGGACATTAGCGCCCACGTAACAGTAATTTTATACTACATGCAAGTTTAAAGTTTGTTGTACAGTTTAGTGATCTTAAGATATTTTATTATTTTGGTGTAATGTTCGGGATCGAGGGCTTCCTGGAGTGTGGCCGGTATTCCTGGTGTGTTGCGGTACCTGACCAGTATGTTAAATAGACTACATAAGGCAAAATTCTACATTCAACACAAAGCAGTTCAATTGATTCAAACCTAGGCAACTTGTACACCACTGTAAGTATCTTCTACGTAAATTCTGTTTAAGTGAATCTTGTTTACAGTACCTGAAAAATTTATCATGTACTCTACCTTTTTAACATTGTCTTTTAGTTGAACTTCACTACAATCTTAAATAATATATATTTTAAAACGCGCATTTTTAATGTCGCTTGTAACGTCTAGGAACTAAGAACAAATACTAACTAGGAGCAATACAGCCAACTAGAATCAATTTTGCAAGGTCCAGTCATCAAGGACATGGTTCAACCAGCTACAATCGAAGAAGGGGGTGTTGGATAGGCCTAGGCGCCACCTGTTTTAAATTATCCTTCGCCCTTGAAGATAACACGATGTAAAACAGGAACCTTCTTGGAGTTCGAATTTACCTTGCTTTGGCAATTTCTCAATTTGGTACAAGAAACGGGGTATAATAAAATATACGCAATAAGCTGCTATATTTTAATTTCCGTCCAATAATAATAATAATCAGGTCCTTGCCCAACAATGGGATGATGCGGACTAATAGCAAATAAATAAATAATAATAATCACGCCGAACACAATCCAACATGAATTAACACAAAAAAAAATATATATATATTGCTATGAATTATTTTAAATAAATAAATAAATATAATTCAAAAAATTTAAATTTGATTTTCCTCGGCTAGCTTATAAATTAAGATTTTAGGTTGGTTACGCCAATAACATTAATTCAAAATACCAGCATATAAACATTTTAAACATCTCAGGGTTTTTAGTTCGGGACCTCGCTTACTGACAGTTACAAAATACAGTAATAAATTCAACACACATATATAATAAATTCAAATAAACTTATCTGTATTTCTTCTAAAATGTTGTCCTTGAATGCACATTCCAAAATGCTGCTGACCAGTGTACATCTGAACTGTCAGAATTGCATCGTCGGCAAATTCCCGCCAAACTAATGATGATAACGTCACTTTTGGCTTGATCTCACTACTGATGACCTCGATCGTTGATAAATCAATTACGGTTACAGTGAAACATGTTAAGCTTCCAAAAATGGTAAGTAACCTTCTTCTTATTATGAATTAATAATAGCACTTTTAAATTCAATATTCTCTAATAATTTATTTTTCAGGAATTTGAGAATAAGCACACCATTGACTGTTACACTCCACTTAAGTTGAATTATATTATAAATTAAACACTTTTACTAACTTGTAAATTAACTAAACTTTTATTATTTTGCTTTCATAATTAAATTAACACTTGCAACAAAAACTTTCACATAATTAAATACTTTAACATAACATGATTTTAGTAAACAACTTCGGGCACCGCCCATAACTTTGAAAATTAGCTCTTAAGCCCAGTAAAATTAAAATTGGAGCTAACACGTAAAGCGTGCTTCGTCCTCAAGCATTAAAACAAGACTGAATTACAAAATGTGCCAAATTTGGGACTTTGGCGCATTCAAGAGTTACAAATGTACCAATCAAAATTCAAAAATTAATCTGAATAAT
>JABXWE010001531.1:0-33596 GCA_014611495.1 Limonius californicus | reverse complement strand
TCTGCTAGGGTTTACGCTCAGCGTTTTCCTAATAGAAGACATCCAAGTTCAGATTCTTTAACTGGCTCGTATGAGGAAACTAAGCCCGATAGGAAGTTCCTGTTTGCAATTTTGAGGTTTATATTGGTTATAGAAAAAGTTTACCTGAAGCTTTTAAGGCAATTTAGGGACGCCCTATATATACAGGGTGTCCCAAAACTCCTGGGACATAGAGCTACCACGTATTCTAGAGGTCAAAAGAAGTCGATTGGACCCAACTTTGTCATATACCAAAATGTACGGTTTGCCCGTGAGAGGAGTTCAAAGTTTACTTAAAAAATGACATTTTTGTATGCTGTTCAGAAACGTGTCAACCAATTTTAATGAAATGTGGTACCTGGGCACTTCAAAGGAAGCCACTACTTTCAGTAACGAAAGAAACCCAAAGAAAATTGGAGAAGGGTTAAAACCACCCCCACCCCCTGATAAATTTCTTCAGAATTTTTTTAAGGATGATGATACGACTCTATGTGTTTTTTAAGGTGAAGACTTATTCATTAGCTTCATTTTTTCACTCTTGTAAAAACTCCGTAATTCGTATAGTTTCGAAGAAAAAAATGTTTACTCAAACACTGATAACCGATATTATTATTGCAGGTTTAATTGTATTACAAAATTTAGTTGGCCGTAGACACAAAAATAAAACTTTTTTACAACAAATGTTCAATGTGACCTCCACCTTCATTGATGCAGAGGTCAACACGACGTAAAAAATTGAAATGCCCCCTTCTTAAAACATCGTCGTTTTCTCGTAGTGCGTTTACACCATTTTCAATTCTGTCCCACAGTTGTTCAGCATTATTAATTTGTACCTCGTATACTTTTGTTTTTAATGCTCCCCATATGAAGAAGTCACAAGGATTTAAATCTGGAGACCGCGGTGACCATTGAAGGGGTGCTTCTTGTCCCCTACCAATCCATCTACCAGCAAATTGTTCATTTAGATATTCTCTTACGGCACGTGCAAAATGAGGTGGTGCACCGTCGTGCATGAAAAACATTTTTTGACGCAAATTAAGGGGCAAGTCTTCTAATAACTCTGGCAAAGTTTCTTGGAGAAAAAGAAGGTAACTAGCGCCATCCAGACGATCAGGTAATCGGAACGGTCCAACCAAAAAATTGTCCATAATTCCGACCCAGACATTAATTTTAAATTCTCGTTGATAATGTCTAGCTTTAACAGCATGTGGATTTTCATCTGCATAAATATGTTCATTGTGTAGGTTTGTCATGCCACGACGCATAAAACAAGACTCTCGAATAATTTCTGCGAAATTTAAATGTGATTCATGGTCAAGTGGCAATAATTCTTGAACTGGCTGGATGTGAAAAGGACGAATTAATTGATCGGCAAGGATCCGACCTACAGTGCTTTTTGGAATCCCAGTTTCACGTTGCAATATTCTGGTACTGATCTCAGGATTGTTATCAATCCTTTGAAGAACTGCTTCATCCACAATGGGTATTCAGGCTTGTCGTGGTCTTCCAGTGTTAAATCTGGCTGGCTGCAAACTTCCTGTTTCTCGAAGACGACATTCGATACGAGCAAAAGTTTTGTGATTTGGAATTCTTCGATTTCGATATCTCTCTTGATACACGCGGACACTCTCGCGGCAGTTACCTTGACAGTATCCAAGAACTAATAACATGTCGGTCTGCTCATTGAAAGGGAAATCCATATTTGATAGCGGCAAAAATAAGAGCAGCAACAACAACAACCATTAAAGCAGCAGCGATGGTTACAATAACAAAAAAGAATACAAAAGCAACAAACAGTGAACAATTATTGAAAAGTTTACTGTCAACAATCAACTGTGATGATTATGAATTTTTTTCCTATCAAAATTATCACCTTTGTTTTATTTTTGTGTTTACGGCCAACTAAATTTTGTAATATAATTAAACCTGCAATAATAATATCGGTTATCAGTGTTTGAGTAAACATTTTTTTTCTTCGAAACTATACGAATTACGGAGTTTTTACGAGAGTCAAAAAATGAAGCTAATGAATAAGTCTTCACCTTAAAAAAACATAGAATCGTATCATCATCCTTAAAAAAATTCTGAATAAATTTATCAGGAGTGGGGGTGGTTTTAACTCTTCTCCAATTTTCTTTGGGTTTCTTTCGTTACTGAAAGTAGTGGCTTCCTTTGAAGTGCCCAGGTACCAAATCTCATTAAAATTGGTTGACACGTTTCTGAACAGCATACAAAAATGTGATTTTTTAAATAAACTTTGAACTCCTCTCGCGGGCAAACGGTACATTTTGGTATATGACAAAGTTGGGTCCAATCGACTTCTTTTGATCCCTAGAATACGTGGTAGCTCTATGTCCCAGGAGTTTTGGGACACCCTGTATACCTGCAGGTACTATGGATTATTCAGTTACATTTTGTATGTCCTGAACGGTGGCAAAATGACATCCGAAAAGAAACCATTGAAATTATCGGATGAAAAACCATATGAATACTTTTTCATCATAAACAAGGCGCTTCCAAACGTGAAATAGTTATGCAAGTGCAGTGCAATCAATCCACAGTTATTACAGTGATCAAAAAATACTCTGAGATGGGAAAAATTGCAGATAACCCTACAGTGGCCGTTCAAGAAAATATCAGTGAGAAACGACAGTGTATTACGGAGGACGAGCCTGGCAGACAGAAGTCTTTATTCGTCAGGTTTTACCAAAATATGGTCCGAAGCTACTGGTGTAAGTGTATGCACTTCCACTGTAAGACGGAGACTTAGGTGTTGCAAAAACCGGCAGAAACCCTTTCTATCAGAAAAACAAAGGTTCCTTCGTGTGAAGTGGGCAAAGGATCATCGCCATTAGGCCCAACAACAATGACAGAAGGTATTATTCAGTGACGAATCTACCTTTAACATTAACAATCATATGTTAGAAGATGTCCTGGAGAAGAGTTTTCACAACAGTGTGTTCTGCCAACAATTTAACATCCAACCTCTTTCATGATATGAAGCTGCATGTCGGCTGAAGGTGTTGGTAGACTGCATGTTGTATCTAGCACGATGAATACAAACAAACACATTGATGTTTTACAGGAGAAGATGCGCCTAGTGAAAAAGAATTATTTCCTGACAAAACCTTTACCTTTCAAGATGGTAATACTTGTTCCACAGAGTAAAGGTTGTTCAATTTGGATATCGAGCAATAAAGTTAGAAGAATAGATAGGCCAACACAATGCCCGGATCTAAATCCTATAGAAAAGTTGTGGCAGAGGATTTCTAACATTATTTCAAGAATAACGCCCACAAAAAAAGTGAATTAATCGAATCCCTAATTGATGCCTGGTATCGCTGCATTACGAAGGAAGAATTACAGAAACTGGTCAATTCTATGCCAAAAAGGTGTGAATTAGTTATTAAAAACAAAAGATGGCCTATTAAGTTTAAGGATAAAATAGCCTAAAATAATTTAATTTAAATTAGTGTATTGTAATAAACGTTTAGGTGTAGACTACATTATTATATACAGGGTGTTTCGAAATTGCACGGGACTATTTTATGGATGTGTTCTACAGCACGAAATAAACAAAAAAGTTCATACAAACATATGGCTCAAATTAATTTATTACCGAGATATTGAAAGTTAAGGATATTTATTTAAAAATTAAATATTCAGAGTGACTGTTCAAAGTGGTCTCCATTTTGTTGAATGCAGCATTCAGCACGACGAATCCGTGCTTCTCTGGCACGCCTTATAACATCAAAACGACCCTTGATAGTTGCTGCTGCTTCCAGGATGCGATTCCTTAGCTCTACTTGTGTGCCAATAGACGCAGAATAAACCATAGATTTCATCCGGCCCCACACAAAATAATGTAAAGGCGTTAGATCAGGAGATCGTGGTGGCCATTTAACAGGTCCGTTTTAATCAACCCATCGGTTACCATATGTTATGTTTAAATAATCAGTGACAATATGAGAAAAGTGACCAGGTGCACCGTCATGCATAAACCATATCCCCTGCCTATTGGAATGTTCTTCCATTTCCATAAATTAGATCGAAAAAACTTATTAAATATTGTCGCGGTCAAATTTTAATATATTTCATATGGTGAAACGTCAATTGCGATTTCAGGGTACTTATTGGATCAACTAATCCTTGCTATTCAACAATACCTCACATAGTCCTTCAATAAGTCCGGATTCACCGTACTACAAACTAAATTTTAATTGATCAATATAAAAATAAATTCTACAAAATTAGTATACAAAATTATTTTTTTATACATACATGACCGGTTTTTTCATTTATATAGTCAAGTCTCTTTTTGTGCGGTTTATTTTTATACGGTTTTAAAGTTATTGGATAGGATATATATATATATATATATATATATATATACATATAAAGCTTTCGCAGGCTTTAGAGGCCCATCGCTTTTAGTGTGAGACCAGGTTAAGTTAGTTTGTGCAATGCACGACAGGGCCCGACTCTGCGAGTTACCGTGTTGGTGCGTAACCATGCTTAACCTGCTGTTTGTGTAAATGTTTTTATTTATAATCTTGTTACACCTCTAATGCGACCGTAATTCGAGGATTGCCATTAATTTAATTCCCAATGGCAAATGGAGACCGGGACCCAGTACCGACCAGCCAGGGAATTAGAAAAATTTCCGGCCCTGGGGAGATTCGAACCGGGAAGCGTTTGGACTATTACATCCAAACCTTGGCTCTCTACCACTGAGCCATCCCCACCCTTATGGGATAGAATAAATATTTCAGTTTTTCCTGGGTTTGCCTATATGTAGTATATATATGTACCTAGACATGGCGAGAATTTAAACGCGGCATTATGTTCCGGTGGTTCCCCTTTCAACGTCTTAAGCGCCGGTTTCACATAGCATTAGACAGCCATAGCAGCGACTGTTTGATGGGGGTGATGACACTGTCAAGACGTGATTATTGATGTGAAAGACGCTATTCCGATTGCAGCTCAGTGCGATCCTGCTATCCTTAATGTGTAAGCTACGTAGCACGAGAAAACAGTGGACGTTTGTGAACTTTAATGTTGATTTAACTTCTGTCCATCAGTTTTCGATACGCAAATCTACAGTAAAATCCATTTGGGATAATTAAATTGTAATATCCGTTTAAAATAATAATAATAAAATGTGAAAGTCATTCTGTCACCAAGAAACGTAAGTGGCTCACTTTAGAACAAAATCTCAATGTAATCAAGCTTCATGAAGAAGGTGCATCATTTGCTAAAATAGGCTTTGGAAAAGGAATGAACGAGTCATCAGTTCGAAAAGTTATCAAAAAGGAAGATCAATACAAATCACATGGTATGGCTACGGCTTCTTATGTATCAAAAGTAGTGAGTAAAGCCAGAAGCACTCGAATCGTCAACATGGAGTGGCTATTACCCATATGGATCGAAGACTTGAATCAAAAACAAGTTCCACTTAGTCAAATGGAAATTGAAGCCAAAGCATTAAGTCTTTACAGTAACTTGAAGAGTATTGATGATATAGAAAACAAAGGTGATTGAACTAGTGAAAATTTTACGGCAAGTCGTGGGTGGTTTTTTCGCTTTAAGCAAAGAACTGGTATTCATAATGTTCGTATTGTTGGTGATTCTGCCAGTATAGATAAAGAGGTTGCCTCAAGATATCCGAAGGAATTAAGTGAAATCATACAAAAAGGTGGCTACAAAGATGAAGAAATATTCAACGCTGATGAAAAAGCTGCCGTCACGTATCTTTATAGCAGCCAATGATGCGCTGGGTATAAAATTTTAAAACACCATCTCGCGCTGTTATTAGGTGGAAATGCAGCAGTGGATTTCAAAATAAAACCGATGCTTTTGTATCGTGAAGAAAATCCTAGAGCTCTTCAAAATTGATCAAAAAATAATCTCCCAGTGTTGTGGCTTTCAAATAAGGAAGCATGGGCCAGAGAAGCTTTATTTGAAGACTGGTTCACCAACTGCTTTTGCCCTGCAACAGAACGCTATTGCAGAGAAAATGGATTAGACTTTAAGATTTTATTGATCTTAATGCTCCAGGTCATTTGACTGCTTTCTTTCTTTCTTCTCCACCAAATACGACGTTGTTGATCCAACCAATGGATCAAGGTGTCATTACGACATTAAAAGCCTATTATTTGCGCCGCATTTTCCGCAAGCCATAAAAGCTAATCCAGTTGCCTCTGCAAAAGGTCCCATACATGTTCGATGAGGTTGAGGTCTAGAGATAGCGAAGGAGGAGCAAGATGGTTTATTTCCTCATCGCGAAGCTTCTCTGAATAAACCAAGAAAAGAAAATGCGCCTACTTTAACGGAATTATGGAAGATCTACAACATCAGAAATGTTAGGTGAAGCAATTTGAGGGCAGTATGGAAACATATCATATCATATTGTGCAAATGATTTCATTGGTTTTGAAACTCATATTGCTAATGTCACTAATAACATAGTGGAAATTGAACAGCAACTTGGTTTCAAATAATTAGATTAGTATTAACATAAATGGATAACGGGAGGACAACTTAGACAATGACGACTATCAAGAACTATTGAATGTTTGGAACCTTGTCAGAGAATATTACGGAGGTTGATTCCAATATTGAACGTAGCTTTACAATTCGCTGAACAATAAAAAATGTAATTCGTTGATACAAAGAAATGTATGAAGAGAAAAGGTCAAAGAAGAAAAATGTGCAATTTTTAAAGAATAAAGAATGAATTACGAAAAACATGCATTTTTTAAATTATTTCTAATAAAGACATTGAATTTAGAAATCGTTTATTTATTGAATAACAGGAAAAAAAAAACATTTTTTTATTTAATTATCATTTTTTGTGTGTGTTTAGTTCTTTGATTAGTCCGGTTTTAAACAGTGCAGGATATTGGCGGAATGATTACCCGGACTATGCGAGGTATTGCTGTATTAAAGTACTACCATTTCAACAATCTTTTTAATAATACTTCAACAACTGTAATTGATACCATAAAGGTCAAATATTGGATTGTTTACATTATCTTTACGTATACATACGGTGTTTTAGCATCGCTATTTCCGCAATTTCGTTACGTTCAACCATTTGCGGATGATTTACAATGGTTGCTTAGTTTTCTCCATTCAAATTTTGTTCAAGCTGGGGAACTCATCAACAGTGACCTCGGCTTCATTAATAAACCTACACGGGAGCAGAACTTATTGCCAAATTTCGGTAGATCTAAAGTTTTGCTCTTTGGTTGTACGAACAATGTTAATGTACTTAGACGTATGTATATTAATATTAATAGCAGTTGCGCCCATTTATTTGTTTCATTATTAACCTTTGATTTAGGGACCATATATATAATGTGAAGATAATGTTGTGCTATGAGATTTTTAAATGTTAACCATGATTTTTTCATTAAAATGTTGCAAAGTAATCTATAGTATAATTTGTTAATTGTTTCTTGCCTTACTTCGTTGAAATTCATATTTATATTTTAATAATAATAGATTCAATTTCAAAAGGAATTATTTTTTGTCTTTATACGTATTTCGACATTTTACATATCATTTTCAGGAGCATATCATATTTTTTTTATATTTAAATACCACAGATCAATTCAACAATTCAGATCAACACACAAGGTGTTATAGATGATTTGTTTCATTAATTGTTACTGGCACTGCACACATACTACTTGTTCAAGGTTACCCTCTACAGGTACCCTAAGTCATCAATAGTCATTTAGTTATTATTATCACTTTCATTAGCTGAAGAAGTAACCAAGTCTGCGTTTTAGTCTTTTATGCAATCCTCACCTCCCAATAGAGTAGTGGACAGCTGCTGAATAGTTGGAAATGTTTTTGAATAATCGTTTTGTTAACATCCTTATAAAATTTTCGACGTATGGTCCGTCGTGTAAGTGACGATTTCTAATAAACCATGGTGCGTCTACCGCAATTCGGAGTATCTTATTTTGTAATTTCTGTAGCCGTTTGATGTTGGTTCGCGAAGTATTTGCCCAGATTGGAGCTGCATAAGTGAAGGTAGGGCTCAAGATTGACTTATATAAAAGTAATGAAGTTTCCTGACGTAACTTGGATTTTCTGTTTAGCGGCGGGTAGAGCGATGTTAACTTGGCATGCGTTTCATTCATCTTTTTGAGAACGTGAGTTCTCCATTAAGTCTTTTGTCTAGTTGCACTTCTAGGTATTTCACCGAAGAGTAGTTGGAGTTCCATGCAATACAATTGTTGTTTATTATTATGTTATGAGGGTTGTTAATTCTTCTAAGTGTAAATATTTTAGCTAAACATTTTGCTGGGTTTAATTGAATAGCCCAGTCGGGACACCATTCAGATATAATGTTAACACTACTTTGAAGTACTTGCAGGACAGTATTGATGTGCCACTTTTGAGTGATCAGCGCAGTATCGTCTGCGTACATAGCGAAGGTCGTATTTGCGGGCGTGTGTGTATCATTCACGTAAATGTTGAAAAACACTGGTCCCAGTATGGAACCCTGAGGCACTCCAGCTAAAATGTTGTAGGTAGGTAAACAACGTGAGTTTAGGCGCACATTAAAGGAACTTCCTGTTAAGAATGAATTCAGAATAACGGTTAGATAGCTCAGCATATTAGTGAGTAGTAACTTGTGTATACACATACTCTATCAAAAGCCTATGTGAAGTCCAAGAAGGCTGCTGCACTATATTTCGTTTTTTTTTAATCCTTCTTCTATGGCCGCAGCGAGTCGTTGCATTTGATGGTATATTAAATAGTCTTCCCTGAATCCAAATTGGAATAAAGCAATACTATCTAGAGAGTTAAGGTGTTTATTCAATCGGTGCAAAATGACTTTTTCGAAAGCCTCGGATAAGGTGCACAGTAAACTTATTGGTCGATAACATGTATAGTTAGGACAATGGCGCACTGGATTTTGATTTCGGACTTGACTCCGGTCTTTTATTCCAAAACTTCCAATAATAGGGAATTTATGAGCTTAATTTGCTCATTTATTAAAGGTGTTATTGTTAAAGTGTGTTTATGAATTTAAAAGGCCTCGAGTATATTCAATTTATGTTTATCATCACAGAAGGGTAAAAATGTTATTATAGTATTTGATGTTAGTGCATGCTTGTGTTCTAATCAGTGCTTAGCGTAGTTGATATTTTTTGGGCGCTTGTATTTGTATGAGCGTATGCGTTCTGTGTATCTGGTATCAAAATTTCTAATTGTTTGACCTATGTATACATAATTACACTGTGTACAGTTTAATTTGTAAATGCCTGATTTGAACAAATCGTTAGTTCTATCTTTTACGTTGAATAAGGTGTTGAAAGTGTTGTTTATAGTTTTATAGATTACTTTAAATGTACTTGTTTTTATTTGAATTTTAGCAATTTTCTCCGACGTACGTATATACTATACGTAACAGGAAACACTTATTAGAACACAATCATACACTACATCAAATAATATAATAACATTTTTACACTTCTACGATGATAAACGTAAATTGAATATACTCGAAGCCTTTCAATTTCACAAACACACTTAACAAATACACCTTTAATGAATGAGCAAATTGAGCTCATAAATTCTCCGCTATTGCAAGTTTTAGAATAGAGTACCAGAGTCAAGTTTGAAATCAACATCCACTGCTGTGTGGCCCAAGCTACAAAAAATGTTTACAATATTAAATGCTTTTGAAAAGTACGTGTAAAAATACGTATAAAGCGCAAAAAATAAATACCCGTTGAAGTTGAGTCAACTATTATTATTAAAATATAACGCAATTGGCCTTTACATTTGTTTAGTCAATGAAAATAGTTTCTGTTATTTCTTAAAATAATATAACATTTGAAATGGGTAATTTCTTTCGTGGCGCTACAGTCTCATCTGGAACTTGGTCTCCCTTATCGTCTCTATTCTTCTCTCTGTTTTGCTCCGAGTTTCCAGTTTTGAACATTAAGTAGTTCCGTGCATGTTCTTCTACATTATCCGTTCATCTTTGTCTTGGCCTTCTTCTTGTTTTCCTTTCTTCCATTTGCCCTCGAGATACCTTTCTTGGTGCTCTACTGTCATCCTTTATCTCTAGATGCCCAGCCCACTTAAGTCTTAACAGTTTTGCAAATTCTACTATGTTTGCCTCTTTATATAGGTGTCTCAGCTCAAAATCATAGCGTATCCTCCATAGACCATCTCCTTGTACCGGTCTTGTTCTTCGTAATATTCGCCTTTCAAAGCGTAATAACATCTCTTCATCCCCCTTTGTCATTGTCCATATCTAACATCCATCTGTTTCGATCGATCTAATTAGCGCTTTATATATCTTTAGTTTAGTTGTTCTTGGTACCCATGTAGCTCTAAAGATCTGTAATAGTGACAAATATGTCCTATTAACAGCTGTAACTCGCATTTGATTTTCTTGTTTAATTTTATTTTCGCTAGTTATTTGGGCTCCCAGGTATTTCATTTACTGGACTACTTCGAAGATTTTATCCTTTACCGTGACATTTTGTCCCATCCTCCATACTGGTTTTACAGCTAGCATCTTTGTTTTCTCTTAATTAACTTGTAATCCGCCCTTTGTGCTTGTGTTCATAGTTTCCCTTTCGAATCTCGTTACCAAATTCAGGTCATCTACATATCCAATTACTTGGTGTGATTAATTAATGATTGGTGTTCCTTGTAGTCTCCCTAATTACCTTTTCGAGCACGGTATTAAATAAGATTGGTGCTAGTCCGTCCCCTTGTCTTACTCCATTGGAGGTTGGAAACATGGAAGATATTCTATTTTGTATCTTCACCCTGGCTTTGGTTTTTCCATGGGCATTCTTGTGAGATTTATGAGCTTGGTGGGAATGCCCAGTTTTTCCATAATATTATACAGCTCTCTTCTGTCTATGCTATCATACGCTTCTTTGAAATCTATAAAGATTTGATATACTGGTATGTTGTATTCCCAAGCCTTTTCAAGTATAGTAGCATAGTAAAACTTTGTCTCGGCGGGTATTCTCCTTTTATTTCGTTTCCGTATGCCATTATACTTGGCTGTAGAATATTCGTAAGTACTTTATATGGGACGCATAGCAGGGATATCCCTCTGTCATTTCTGCAGTTTCATTTGTCCCCTTTCTTATATAACCGGTAAATTATTGCCGTGTACCACTCTACCGGCATTGTTTCGTTTTACCATATTAGTCCCATTAACTCATCTATCTCCTTAGTTAGTATGTCACCCCCATGTTTTATTAGTTCGGTTAGTATACCATCGACTCCTGATGCTTTATCATCCTTCATCTTTAGTATAGCCTCTGTTACTTCTTCTAGTGGGGTTCTTTGATCTCTGGTTGGGCAGTCTGTTTGATTGTATATGATACTTCTTCGTTCCTCCCCGCTTCTCTTAACAATTGTGCACAATGTTGTTTCCATCGTTCCATTTCTTCTTGTTCTTGGGTTATGTATTTTCTATCTTCATTCTTGCATATTGATGTTCTGGGGTGGAAGTCTTGTTTAGTACTTCTGATGCGGTTGCCCTAGTTACAAATGTTTACAATACTAAATGCATTTGACAATTACATGTACCTAACATATCGAAATACGCATAAAGCACAAACACTAAATAACCGTTGAAATTGAGTCAATTATTATTATTAAAATAAGTAATTTATCTTCACATTTGTATAGTACGTGAAAATAGTTTTCGTTATTTCTTAAAATAATATAAAATTTTAAATGGGTAACTTGCTGAATTATAATAAAATTCCCATGTTCAGGGGTTGCGTGGAAAACTTCCCGCATATTAGGCTTTTTCTTTACAAAAAATATACCACGGGCTATGTCTTAGACATAAAGACGAATCTGCGTAGTTTTATTCCCATTACTCGACATGTGGGAGAAAGCACTGCATTTCAAAAACCCTAACACTGACAGGGGGAAACAAATGACCTCATATCGGCGAAGAACAACCCTGACCTTTCTCTACTCTGCCGCCTCAACGATTCTCAGTCTGCGTAAAAAACTAACAGGCGTAACCCTTAAATGGTAATTTCAGTCGGAAATGGCTAGAGGCTTGAAAATAAGTCTTATATAAAAACAATTTTAAATAAAAGGCAACGTTCCTCGGAGAATTAATAAGGCAATGCACCTGCAAACTTTTACATTACAAAGTTAAATCGAATGCATCAGAAGTTTCTCCAATAATGCATCAAATGCTGATGTAACATCCGAACACTTCTTAAATGCAAATGGGTAAGTAAAAACTATCCTCATGCCTTGAATGTTCTAGCGAAACATTGGCAATAAATTTTAGCTGATTATTCTAAGGTGTAAAACTTTCAGACTTTTAAACCGCTTAGTTTCACCTTGGTAAAACCGTTTCAAAACTTAGTTTCAGACTTGTTAACAAACCTGCTCTAGATGACGAAGAATGACGGAATTTCTCACCTGAAACAAACACAAAAATATAAAAACTATTTATTTAGAAAAGGGTAAATTTTAAGTTTAATAATTATAAGTTGAAACCGCGCGTTTGTTGCTACTTCACACTATTAAAACAACCTTAATGTTTGCAATAATGATTCGACAAAGCTTTAATATTAATGCGGAAGTATAGCCTGTTCAAAGCCCTACTTAAGAATTCCCTTTGTTTAAGTTTATAAATGGATCCTTAAAAAGGATTATCAAAGAAATTATGACGAAAATTTAAGCCATCTAGTGCTAACTTCAGTTATTATAAGAGATGTTTATAAAGTAGACTTGTACAATATTAATTTATATGGCGAGATAAACCGAACATTTCTTACTTCAATATGAAAATGGAAGTTAGAGGATTTTCTGAAAAATGGATCTGAAACATCATAAACGACGATTTTAAAAATTATTAGATTTGACATTTAAGGTTATATTTAACAGATGTAGCTCATGATAACAACGATTGAAGAGAATTATTCTTGGTATTATAGATTGGAGCAATTTTAAGTAATTGTCACACAGTAAGTCTGGTTTTCAGTAAATATTTAATATGATTTCAAACAGAGATTTTAATATAAAGACAATGATTTTTGAATGGTTTTCGTGATAATGCATTAGCAGCCCCAAGGGAACACCGTAACAGAAAAACGGGAAATCATTGTTGTCTCATTTTGCATAAGAGGGCTGGCCGCTGTAGAAGTCAATCGGGTTTCACACTAGAAACCTCAGCCCTCTTTCAGTGTGTAGGTATCAGGAAAACAATAGAAGAAGCTATTGTTTACGTTTAAAAATCCGTCTATAGGCTCCGGTAGGTTTTTTTTAATTAGAGATTTTGCGCGATTATGTATGGCGTACGCTAGGTAGAAAGAAACTACATCCATGCTATTACACTCCTTTCCACTTTTTTTCTCTTGAGGGTACTCAACAGCGTCTACCTTTTTTTCAGAAGCCCCTTCAAAAAGTTAATAAATATATATGAACTGATGAAGCAATATGAAATGTAGGCAGGATAATATATATTAAAAATAAAAGTAAAGAAGAAGCGAAAATTTCAAGATCGCTTTTATGATGCTATTGCCACCGTTTTCTAGCCTGCCGTTTGCTCGCGGGTCTACGTATATGCTCAACAACTACTCGTATTTACTCGCTATACCGATTGCTCGCCGAACAGATGCTCGACAAGCAATTTATCCTTAAAATAACATATTATTTGTAAGCACTTAGTATATGCTGTGCGTATTTCTCAAAATCTCAAATTCCTTTAGGGAATGTTGATAGTCAAAGCAGGGCTACCTGTTCTTGTGTTTGAATTCGTAATGGCGCTACTTCTTTTGCCACTAATAAAATTAACTGGAAGTGTGTTTGATTGATATTTGTGCTGTAAATATTATTATATATGCTGCATATTGTGTATACAATGTAAACTCGCAAACATGTATATGTATATATTGCTATGATATAATATTAAAAATAGCTATTTTAATATTTTCGACCCACGTTGATGGCGTCATAAATATATGCTATGTCTTCTTCTTCTTCTTCTTCTTCTGCATATAGGCCAATGGCCTGTTAATTACCTACAACAGAGTAGGTTCTGTGAGTCCTCTTTGCACGTATGCCAGGCAGGAGGCTAACCTAACCCGTCGAACAGAGAAGAGAAGTGCCACTATAAGGTTTACGATTGTCAACGATGTTTGTATGACAACCGGGACCGACGGTTTTACGTACCCTCCGAAGCACGACCGGTTGCATATGCCACTATATTGGTCCACCCATCGAACTACTGACCAGCGCGGTTGTGCTGCACTACGAATACCGTTTGACCGGCTACATGCTATGTATGTTGTTTATAAAAATACTTAAATAAATTTAATAAATTAATTCCACATTGGCAGCGCCCATAGTAAAAATTAAATTAATTTTAATATCAAACGAAGAATTTAAATTTCAAATTACATCAGCATATATTATTATACAAAAATCTCAGGGTTCTAATAAAAACATCAACATTCGTGGCTTCACCCAAGATAGTTATATAATTATAATTACGAATTAAACACATAAATACAGAAAATACTTGTGAACTTATCTTTCTTAAATTCCAATGGTTATGGAACATACTATATATCCTACTTCCTCGAAACTGCATACGATTGCAGTATTTCGGCCTTGCCTGCATTCCCGAAGACCGTTGAAGTTGCGATTCTTCCATCTTTCTTGCAAACTTGTTAATATCCAAGAGAACACTTCACTAATTTTGTAGAAATGCATAAAGTGATGCAGGTAACTGACTTCATTATATTAATCAGTAAGAAAACCCCCTTTTACTGATTTTAATTGATTTACTTTACAGGAACCTTTTGAGTAATTTAAAACACTTTCGGAGAATTAAAATCAGGGAGGTTTTATTATTATTTTTGATAAAGAACAATCACTCACATAAGTTGAATTTTAAATTAAATGAAACCTCGTTGAACATAAATAAACTATAACCTCAACTTTAATTATGAACAAAACTTGGCCACGCCCAACATTTGCTACAATTGCCATAAACAGTTTGAATTCTTAAATTAGGAGCAATATTACAAACGTGTGCTTTCACTTCAAGCACCAAGAACAGACTAAATTCCCAAAATATGTTCAAAAATAATCTACAATTTTAAAATGCACCAATAGCCTTACAGAAACATATCTTTTACATTAACATATGATTTGAAATACTTTAAATTTGCATATTACAACATAAATAAATTATAAATTAACAAACAAAATTCAGAATCATAATATTTACAATATTACGAATTTTTTGATATAAGTTACATCAATATTTGAATTAAAAAAATTACATGTTGTTAAAATTGTCAATACACACAAACCTCCTCAATTGAGTCACAAAATTATGAAAAACAGTTACAGTTATACAACCCAATTACAAACATTTATATGCTGCATATCTGCTAACAACAATATAATAAGCCATAACCAAATTATTACTTCAAAAATTGATCTTTTCACCTAACTTTCATAAATTCTATATTAACAACATAATTTAAATAAACAAAAGTGCTTCAACACTACCCTTCTATAACATATAAATTATTTATAAACATAATGAAATCTTACCTCACAAATTAAACTTGATACAAACATTTTTATAAAAGGAAAAATACAAAATTCTAACAACTTACATTCCAGGGCTCCAATATTACCCAGGACACCCCAAATCAACGCCTACACAGGACATAGATGTCCTCATCACTATTCACTACGGAATATCCACAGAAACTTCTCTCCGATACCTGATAAAGCACATCGCAGCACAATCCACAGATCGGAAACTACCTTTTATACTAATGAGGTTCACATTTATCGTTTATAATCATAATGACCTTTTATATAGCATAATTCACATAATATTCAAGTTAATTAATCACAATTTCAGATACAATCTGGATATCTACATCAAAAACAGTATCCTTTTAATATGATTTAAGTATTACGTAGGAAAAATAACATAATCGAAGCATAGGTTATAGAATATTACATAACTTTAAGGGGTAAAATATCAACACAGCATATTATATATATATATTATATTATATTATATATATTGGCTGGTGGTTACAGACTTCCTCTAAATGAAATATTTTATTCTGTTGTTAATTCTTTTTTTTATAAATGTTTTATTGCCAGCTTAGCACAGAATGCTATTCATGCCAGGTTTAACTGCTACACTTTTGGACATTATTTCACTATTCACTATTCTTCACTTGTTAATGTCAGAGTCATATTGAATCTGATGAATTGATCACCTTAGTCCCTGTCGCTGTTTAAAACGTCTATCGGTAGCTTTCTTTTTAACCTAGTGTGCAGCGATCTTTTACCTAGATTATAATTAACTGCACCTTCGCACTGATCAATGTTATCATAAAACGATTTGGCCGTTTTCGTTATATACTGTTGAATTGTAGGTATACCAGTTTCCCTGTGAAGTTGAGTGTTTCTTATATACCATTCAGCATTTGTTATGATGCGTATCACTTTGTTCTGCAATACTTGGAGTTTCTTTAAGTTGGTTTTGGAAGTTGCGCTCCAGACATTGCTTCCGTATGTAATGATAGGCCTTATTATTGAGGTATATATTAGGGTACCGCATTTTATTTTAAGAGTGGATTTTTTGTTTAATATTGGGTACAGCATGCCCAGCCTCGCGTACGCTTCGTATAACTTTTTGTGTATGTGCAACCTCCAAGTTAACCTTCTGTCCAAATGCACTCCAAGATACCTGACCGCACTGTTTCTTGCGTTCCACGGTATTGGGGTGTTGTTTATAACCATATTCGGTGGATCGTCCGGATGGCGTAGCGTGAAGATCTTTGTTTCACATTTATCAGCGTTAATTTTTACGCACCATTTGTTTAACCACTGATTTACTTGATCAATACTTTCTTGAAGTTTATTTGCTGCATTGTTGATATCGTATTCTTGCATGAGAATCGCCGTGTCATCTGCGTACATTGCTAGGTCCGTTCTTGGAGTTGTAGGAATGTCACGCATGAATATATTAAATAAGGTAGGGCCTAGTATTGAGCCTTGTGGGACGCCTGCATGTATACGGTGAGTTGAAGAAGTATATGAGTTCACTTTTACCTGGTAGGTTCTGTCGGATAGAAATGATGTTATTATGCACAGTAAGTACAAAGGAATATCCATGTTTTTCATTTTGTGTAGCAGGCCTTTTACCCAGACTCTGTCAAAGGCCTGCGCCAGGTCTATAAAAGCTATAAGTGTGTGCTTGTTGCTTTCAAATCCTTCTTCAATCAATTAGAGTGGGAAGTTTTGAACCCAAATTGTAGATGTGGAAGTAAGCTATTATCTTCTAGGAATTTCTTTAGACGGGTATGTATAGCTTGCTCAAGAAGTTTAGATATTGAGGACAGTAGGCTGATAAGTCGGTAATTGACTGGGTTATCATGTTGTTTGCCTGGCTTGGGAATCATCCCTATAACTGCTTGTTTCCAGGCGGTAGGGAAATATCCAATTCTTAAGCTGGAATGTAATATAGCTGTTAGGTAGCATATGGACTTCTTTGGTAGGTTTTTAAGGAGTAGATTTGGTATCATATCCTTTCCAGGAGCTTTCTTCGTTTTCAAATTTTTATGTACTTTTTTATTTCAAGTGGGGATATTGGTTCAGAGAGTGTAATATCAGGAAAATTAAATCCGTTTTGTTCCTCTTCTATTTGTTGATAATGATTCATATTGGTTTGGTTCGCCGAGGTGGTGAATGTACTTTCGAGTTGTTCTGCGAATAATGCGCATTTTTCTTTATCTTCCGGATAGGTTTGGCCATGTATTCGAAGTGTAGGAATAATTACCGGTTGCCTCAGAATTCTTTTGGTGGCTCTCCACATATTCGGGTCTCCAGGGTTGAGCGTTTCTATGCAGTTGTTGTACGATGCAATTCTGTGTTGGTCCAATTCGATTCGTACTAATCTTATCAGTCTATTCAAGTTGGCTTTGACTGCCAGATCACGAGTATTTTGCCAAAGTCTGCGTGCCCTATGTTTTTCTCTTATATGTTGAAGTATGTGCATTGGAAGGTTTTGGCTGTCTGTATGGCGAGACGGTCAGTTGTTCCTTGTAGCTTGTCGAATGGCCTGTGTGGCAGCTGTATTGAATGTTTCTATTGCGTTGTTGATGTCTTCATGTGTTGCTAGGATTGAAGGACACGTTAATTCATTATTCAATATGGTCCGGAATTTTTCCCAGTCAGTTGGGCCGTTAATTAATCTTGGAAGTTGGGGGCAGTAATTTGGAGAACAGTTTAATGTAAACACGACAGGCAGATAATCTGGTTCTAGTTCAGTAAGTACTGTCTGGTTTACTGGTAGCTCCAGATTATTGTGTAGTATAATGTCTAGAATGTCTGGTTGTTGATTGTGTCTGTACGGAAAATAGGTATACTCCGGTGGTGCTGATATTTGCACTCCTATTTGAGAGGTGATATTTTCAAGTTTCACTCCATTAGGATTTGTTTTCCTGCAGCCCCAATTCATGTGCTTACAATTTAGGTCTTCTACCAGTAATGTGGGATGTTGACTACCAAAAATTTGTTGAAGTTTATTCTGAAGAAGTTGGTTGGTGGCTTGTAAGTGGAAACTATTCTTAGTGTGGTATTATTTTTCACAGTAAGATTTATCGCTACAGCTTCAAGATGATGGATGTTTGTCAGGTCTACTGTGATTGCGGCAATATTACGTTTTATTATTATTGCCGATCCTCCCCATCATATTGCGTTTTCTCGGTCTTTTCTGAATATGTTATAACCAGGTATTGTGAATTTCTCATTTTGGATAAGATGCGTCTCTGTGACACATGCTAAGTCAATGCCATGTCTAGCCATGAATGAGATAAAAGTTGCTCTTTGTTGTTTTAAACCGTTGGCATTCCAGTTTAAAAAGATTAACTTGTTTATAGGAGTTTGATTATTTTGCGCCATTTTGGAATAACATTGGGATTAGGGACATAATAAAACTTTTTATTTGATCAAAATATGGAGTGATAAATTCTATAATGGATTGAAGGATGTTTGAGATGATAGGATTAGGACCTGCCGTAGTTGGGTTTCTGTTATCTGAGGCGTTGTGATTGGGTGCGGACAGATTTCTTTGGATTTGTGCTGCGTATGTCGCATTGGTAGTAATTTTCCCAGTAATTAAAGAGTTAGGGTTGGAGTTTCTAATTATAGGAAATGATGGCTTATTATTAAACTTTTTTATGTATGGACAACCCCTGTATGTTCCCCTCCACAGTTGACACATGTTGGTTTGCCTGTATCTTTATTTTTCTTGCATTGAGAAAAGTGATGGTGTTCTGCACATTTGTCACACCTTGAGGGTGTGACAATAATTTTGTGTGTGTCCTATTAGCTGGCAGTTAGTGCACTGTGAGGTATCGCTGTTACTGCTTCGTGGTTCTACCATTACTACACAGTGTAGCAGTCTATTAAGGTTAAAAATGCCCTTAGCTTTTTCATTTTTTTGTTTAATTCAACTGCAACAATTGGTATTGGTACTTTTTTATAATTCAATAATTGGGTGGTTTTAATTGCAGGGTAATTTAAGTTAATCAATTCTGAGTTAATCTCTTGTTCTGTTATGGAAATAGGTACATTGCATATTATTACATAGATATTGCAATTTTTAGGATTCCGATAGGTGTAATAATTTACTTTATGTTTGTCATAAAAATCTGTTAGAGTTCGATAGTCGTCAGAGCTGTTTAGATTTATTCTAAGTTCCTTACCTTTATAGGTAATGGAGAAATCGTTTGAAATTGTTGATTTTATGTCTTTGATAATATTTTGATAGTTGGTTCCATTCGGTAGGAATATTGGGGGAATTTTAGGCTTTTGAACTACTTCGTTTAAGCTCTACGATGAAGAAGCATTTTGTTCGATTTCTATTTGTGGCAATGAAGTATTTTGTAAGTTTGTTTGTAGAGTGTAATATTTATTTTGAGTTATCAGGGTGTCATTATTAAATAGGTATCTCTTGTTGAAGTCATCATCATCAGGTGAAGGTAAAGGGCGCTTATTTGAATTTGTTTCATTGTTTGAAGAATCTTCATACTCCATTACAGTTGTACCGGCTACAACATTTGCTCCTTTATATATTATGTTTGACGGTTTTAGCTGGAATTTATTTGTGTCACTCATTTTTATGTTTTAATAGTTGGTTACACAGATATCAACAGTTTATGCGAATGTGATCGTAATTTATCAGTTGGAGCAGATGCAGCACTTACTCGTTTCACTTTGAGATTATAGTTTGGAATTTTTAAAGCCAGTTAACAAAATATTATTAATTATTGATTGTCTGCACAGAACGGTTATTAGAGGAAGGAAATCAATTCACGTCCGTACTCTAATACGTCTCACGCGGGACCGAGGACATCTAAATGATTTCATTTTTATGCTCAGTGACGTATCGGTAGAGTAGACCTACTTTTTTCGTTTTATGCAGTATTGCCAAATGTGGAAGTGTGTTTTCTGTATGCACCACTGCAGACACTTAAAATCAGCTCATTATTGGCAACAACACGCAATACTATTCAATTTTCCTAATCTTGTCTTCGTCGGTATTAACTCTCTCCTCTGTGTTCTAGTGACGCACTAAGAAACGGTTCATTATTATTTTCCACTTGTAGATATGGCATCACTGTACAGACCGTTGAATCGTATCGTCCTTTCGGGAACCATCGCGATTTCAACACGGGAAGTTTCGAATTCTGGTAATGTTTCCGCGAGTATAAATAAGGCTTGAAAAGGAAAGAAGGCAGTAACACTGCAACGGTGACTAACAGGAAGGAAGTGGAAAACTTGGATGAAGCGGAAGTGAAAATAGAAGACCTGAACATCCAAATAAATGCCGCAATTAAAGAAGCCGAAAGGAAGTGCAAAACCAGAACTAATAAAAGACACAAAGATGAGAAACTCAGCCAAAATACAATAAGCCTCATAAAAAGAAGAAGAGAAATGAAGGATAAACATACGAAAAACTCTGCAGTAGCAAGACAAGTAAACAATGACATCTCCAAAGCCATTAGCAAAGACATTAGAAAATATAATACAGAACAAATATCCAGGGTGATAGAAGAGAACAAGAGCTTAAAGTATTGCGAAGGAAATTAGCCATAGGTAAAAGAAAAATCTGCAAATTAACTAACAAAGAAGGCATAACCAAAACAAACAAAGACGACGTTCTTGAAATTATGTAAACTTCTACGCAGAGCTATATAAACGTAACCTGGAATCTATTGGAAATCACCAGATCCCAAAAATCCAAAATGAGGGATCAGAAGACATTCCAGACATAACGAGTGATGAAATTACGGCAGCCTTCTCAGAAATGATAAACAACAAGTCACCAGGAGATGACGATGTAGCAAGCGAGTCCATCAAAGAGTGAGGTACGACATTAATACGTGTAATGCAAAAGCTTTTCAATACATGTTCCCCTCCCAATGGAACAATGCTGTCTTCGTCATAATGCACAAAAAGGGAAATATTGCAGATTTGAAGAATTATTGACCTACCAGCCTGTTGTCCCATGTATACAAGCTGTTCATGAAAATCATAGCAAAATGGCTAACACAAAAATTAGACAACTATCAACTCTACGAGCAGGTTGGATTCAGCAAAGGATATGGAACGAATTACCATTTGCAAGTCATCAAAACGCTAACAGAAAAATGTGTGGAATACAGCAAACACCTCGTGCTAATCTTCGTAGACTACGAAAAGGCGTTCGACACTATAGACCAGCACAAAATGTTACAAGCTCTAGCAGAATGTCGAATTGATCATCGCTACATCGCAAATAAAAAGAACATATACGACACCGCCATAGCATGCGTACGACTGCATGCCGATACAAACAAATTTAAAATACTGCGGGGGGGTCCGCCAAGAGGATACTATCTCGCCGAAGCTATTCACGGCATTACTCGAACATAAGTGGAAACAAATAAATTGGGACAACATGGGTGTTAACATAAATGGAGAGTACCTAAATCATCTGACGTTCGTCGACGATATCGTTATAATTACGGATTGTACAGACAAAGCAAAAAGACATTACCAACAGTCAGGACGAGTCAGGCTCAAAATCAATGTCTCAAAAACTCAGTACATGACCAACCTTGGTGTAAGCGGGCACATCACAGTGGGCACTAACGAAGTCGACCAACTAAAATCTTACAAATATTTAGGTCACCAAATTCGAGTGGGTCGAGATAATCAAACCTGGGCAGCTTTTGGAAACCTGAGGGAGACACTTATGTGCAATATCCCTATATGCTGCGATGACTTATGGAGCTGAGACACTTACCCTAAATAAAAAATCTATAAATAATTTAGGTGTCACCCAAAGGGCGATGGAAAGGTCAATGTTGGGTATAGCTCTCCGAGACAGGATCTCAAATGTGGAGATATGAAGTGTTGTGTTATATATGCAGTAAAGAAATTAACATCCTTGAAACGGAATTGGGCGGGTCACATTGCCAGAATCGCGGACGAACGGGGGACCAAGAAAATAGTCGAATGGAGGCCAAGACAGGAGACATATTGAAGCAGGGGAAGACCACCAACGAGATGGACCGATGACATATAAGGCGTATCAGGACAAAATGTGGATTCAAGCTGGAGAAAATAGAAATAAGTGGCAAAGTTTACGGGAGGCCTATATCCTGCTGTGGACACAATTAGGCTGATTGATTAGTGGGGTGTTTATCAAATTTCTTTGCGGTTGCTCCTTTGTGTACATTTTCATGGAGCTCAGAATTGGCTTTTACTATACAAAATTCGTCCAAATATAATATAGGTGTTGTTATTCAGCTTTTTAGCTGAAATCCATGAAAGAATGAAAGCTGTCTATAGTAATTGTAGTTATTCTCACAAGGCAGTGGTTGAGTGATGCAGAAAGTTTCGACGAGGAAGAGAGTGGGCTAAAGATTTGGCTAGTACAGGACATGTTCGTGTTGCAACTTCAGATAAAATTG
Source organism: Limonius californicus (assembly GCA_014611495.1). Lineage (NCBI taxonomy): Eukaryota > Metazoa > Arthropoda > Insecta > Coleoptera > Elateridae > Limonius > Limonius californicus. Next base: position 10,543 of record JABXWE010001531.1, on the reverse strand, counting down.
TGAGGCATCCGGAAACGTGCAAATGGACGTATTAAAGTCAGAGAACGTTCTGCAATGATGAGCATCAGTATAGGAAGTTTTCATTTCACTGTTCTTACTTGTGGTTATCACAAATTTACTGCTCAGTGAATTCCACAGCTGCTTACTAATGATCAAAAGAATTTTCGTTCAGCATTGTCATTACATCATTTAATGCGGTACCAAGAAGGAGGCAATACGTTTCCATACCGGAGTATTGCCGGTGATGAATCTTGGTGCTATCCCTATGAACCGCAATCGATGTGTCAGATCATGCAGATTATCTGAAGTTGATAAAATTTCAGTTTCATATTTCAGCGGGAAAACTAATGTTAACCGTATTGTTTTGATTATCAAGGTGTATTACTTTTGCATTTTAAAGAGACTTGTGTCCACATCAATGTTGAATGATACGCGAATACCTTACGACGTTTACGTGTCAGCATCAAGGGTAGACGTTCCGTTATACTCACAAAAGGTGCCATTTTTGCATGACAATGCTCGCCCCCACGTAGCCTCAGGGCATGCTTACGCGTATGTGCTGGGAAGTGTTTGAACACCCGCCGTACAGTCCCGATTTATCCCCATGCGAGTTTCATGTTGCTTGCCCATTAAAACAATCGCTAAAGGTACAGCGATTCATTTCGGCCGCTGAAGTGCAGATTGCTGTTAGAGGATGGTTTCGTCAACAATCTCACGAATTCTACCAGGAGGGAATCTACAGAACTTCTTCCTGAGTGTTAATGGAGATTGTTTTTGAATTGAGTTAATAAAAATTTTGTTACAGCCTCCAAACGTGTTTCTAATGAACAATGCTCTATTTAATTTTTTTGCGCCTCCACAAAGAAGCTGTTGTTTAATTTCATGTCCAGAGGTATTCCTTACCCAACTTACTTTAGTTACTTAGTTCAAGTTCCTACTGAAAATGGCAGCTTAATTTCCGAAACACATATTTAGGTATTCTAAATATCGTGGTGATAAAGAGTTTTCCAAATTGTGTACCGTATGAGATTCTGCCCAAATAATATTTTCTAAACGTAAGTTAAATATTTGTTCGACAAGTTTTCAATATTCCAATTTTGTATAAGGTAGAGCTTCAAGGTTAATTTTACACAGCTAGCAATACTCCATAAAATCAAAAATACACTTTAAACATAACCAGCACTGTTGTCAGAATTACTTACACTTTTAGTGAAGAGAGCACAGACGATCACTGTTGTTACAAGATCCATCGAATGAAAGAGAAGTCCAGTCAGAGGAATTACAAACTGCGTTTTAAAATCAAGGTCGGTGCTATACGTTACCGGTGTACAACGATAAGAATACAGAATTATAATAACCAACTCAACACCAACGTTGATCAATAACGGGACCGAATAAATCTTGTTGATTGTTACTTTAATAGAAAGAAGTTGTTCGTCCATAATCACAATGTTAAGGAATGCCTTCATCGTTGATTTCAAATTACTTATTACGTTATCTTGCTTGTTTTTCTTGTGGGAGTTGCCAATTTGTCGAATCTCTTCAGTGAGGCCATCAAATCGTACTTTCAGTGAATATAACCATGTTTGAAAAGTAACTCCATGGGACATTTTGTAAAAACCAGCAATTACAAGAAATAATACGTGCAAAGTTGTAAAAACTGTAACTTTTTTTATCAAAATAATGGCCAGCATATGCAATACAATCATTAGCAAAATGTTAGTGAATATCCATGCAGAAAATATTTTGCTAATGCGGTAATTGTCCACATTAATCTTCAATTTTTCGAATTGATCGTCAATCAACACAGACTTAATCCACATTTTCATTATCGCTTTCCCGTAGATCTCGTTACAAATAACCACTGTTAGGATGACAGCTATATTTCCATAAAAACTGCTAAAGCTTGCTACAGAATGGATCATATTTTGGGATGTTGTTTGTGCGCATTTGTGAGTTGCCCATATTTGAAGTGTAATGCCTGTAGCCAATAATGTATAGAAGAATATGTTCCGACAATTCGTGTTACTTATTCTAGCAAACTTTCTTTTACCCGGCAGATTTCTAATTGAAAAGCGGTTTAGGCCCAAAATTTTCTGTAAAATATATGATGGAAGCAATGCTGTGCAAATATCACTTTTTATTCGTTTTGGAGCTGAGAAAGTTTTCATGCTGACAATTAAGTTATACAACAGAGAAGTGAGGTAAAGTTCGTGTTTAAAGTGATGTGTATTTGATTGTTATATTTTAGAACATTGATGATATAATGAGGTACAGCAATTACAATAATGAAATATAGTTGTTATGTTAAAAAAATGAATTCAGCAGAAATATAAAACTGGCAGGTAGAAAGAAACATAACGGATTGCCTTAAAATAAATTTCAATTTTAATTCATTTCTTTATTATAATATAACAATATAGTTTTTTTGTAGTCAATCCTTTTTGGTTTTTTTCACGCCCCACCAGAAACCAACTGCTGGAAAAAGAAAGGAACTGTACCAGTCAAACGCAGTTTGTTGAACACATAACTAAACACCCTGCAATTTGGTATTCTGCGGTTAGGAAAACGTTTAACGTATTCTCTTCTAGCGAAAAGAGCATTTCCACCACAAAATCCGTAAACAAATACCATATCGGCATATTCGGAATGCGTGAAGACGTGCGGCGTTGTAAAAAACACTTGCGAACAATGTCTATGATAATAAACAGCTTCAAATGTCACACACTCACTTGTTTTTAAAGTGCTGAATGCTTGTCGTCTGTTTCTGTACCCGCCAATTTCAAAACTTCAAACAGCTATATATCCGTAATTATTGAGAATTGGATATATGTTTAAATGAACTTTTTTACTCACCATAGTTCATACTATCACCCCCTAAAGTATTTACTATTCGTCGTGAATCACCCTGTATGAGGTCTGATTAAAATGTATTGAGGATGGTTTCATAAGTTTGTAATGACTGAACACTGAGGGATGTGGTTTTGCATAATGTGGCCATGGCATCTATTACACATGTGAAGAACGACGTGACGGGAAGAGCCGGCAATCTACGGAGAGCTGTACCAACCAGGTAGAGGTAAATGCAGTCTGTGTACCGGATGGAAAGCTGTCCAGGGGCATTTTAGCGTGCCTAACTATAGTGTAAAGGTTGTGCTGATAAAAGGTAAACTAGTTACGGTGACATTAAAGCAAAGTGAGGGTTGAAAGAATTTGCACGAGTTTTTGTTTTAACGTTTTCAACTATTTGAACGAGACGAGGCCACGAATAATTCCCTGAGACAACCGTTTTATGTTTGAGCTAGTTGGCATAAGTTGTTTGTTTTTTACCATGACTTTTATTACAAGCAACTTTTTGTCGCTACCAACGTGGGGCGATAATTATAAATTATTAAAGGGATAATAACCATAGCAATATATATATGTCACGATCACGAATTGCCTATATCATTTCGTCGCTGAATGTAGGCTTTCTCCGTTTTCTTTTAATTTCGTCTGTAGCTGGCTTCTGGTATCCAGTGTGTCCCGGCCGGTTTCTTCATGTCATCCTTCCATCTGGTATTGAGCTTGCCAATGCTTCTTTGATCTTATTTAGGCCTCAACTCTTCTTCGTCATCTGTATGGTTGGCTTATTACTGCCGGTGTTTTTGACGCGATATTCTTATGCTACGTCTACCTTTGGGTGACGTATCCGTTATTCTTTTAATTAAATGGTGTTCATGTATTTTAATTATGTGGTCATCCCATTCGCTTCATATTTCTCTTACCCAATCCCCGATCTTCTGAATTTCACTTTGTAACATCTTTTATTTTTCCGCGCTTATTTGAGTTTTAATTGTTCGTGGATTGGTTTGGTTGATCTTCTGAAGGTATCGTTACCGTTTTCTCATAGTTTTAAAGTCGACAAGTAACTCGGTTTGTCTATAAACAGAAATCTACAATACAGTGGGAATAACGTGTGGGTTCCATTCTCGCCGCTACGGATGACATTAGCCCGTTATCTCTTTTTAATACGCCCGTGAAGGGTTTCCGACGTAATATTTTTCGCTTCTTTATTTTGCTTTTGGCTGTTCATATAATCTAGTGTTGTCCTATACTCTGTGTAATTCTAATTATACATCTGGTACAGTGCTCCGATGAGATATTCGACTCTTAGTTCTATCGAAATCATCGCAGTTGTTCCGAACGCAAATTTAGTGCCACGTTCGGATAAGATTCTCTGCTACTTGGCGATATGTATGTTGCACGCAACCTTTTGGAACTAATCACGTTAGTCTAGCTGTCTTCTTCCCTTGTTCTAATAGTCTTATCGTGGGGGATGTCGACCGTGCGTAAATTTAAGTGCCTACGAGCTTCCTATCGCTGCGACGTTGATAACGTAAATCACTAGCTGAATGTTTGTTAACTAACAGTGAATACTGGAAACAGCGACTTTTTTCGGAATTCAGTGTGTGCTTCGCTTTTGTTTGAGACGCAGAATTTATTGCAATTTAATTTGTATGTTATTGTGTTATTAAACTCAGCTGTATCTGATTATGCAGCTATTATTTCTTATTATAACTGTAAATATCGTAACCAGTGGCGGCAACAGGTGCATACATCTCGACGCCTTTGTTGTTATTATATGCATTTCATTTGTAATAGGATCCACTCTGGTTTTGAACTGAACGTTTATTGTTGTGCTTGTATCTGTTCCTAAGTTCGACTATCGTGAGTTGTTGATCCTTGGCCCTTTTATATAGCTTTACGAAAAAGAAGTCGTCCCATGGTTGCATAGGAGAATCGTACGCTGGAGGATTTAGACTTCGCGATCGACATATGTCTTTTGTTGCACAATGCCAATACAGATCCAGACGTGGATTTTTGAGAAATCATTGGCAGCGTGCGGAAGTGTCGTGTTTGGTGAGATTTGGGCGGGGCCCGAGCTGTTCTAGTGAATATATGCAGCTTACTGCTTTCTAGTAAATAAGAAGTCGACAATTAAGTCGGATTTTGCGTACAGAAGATTCAACAACATAATTGCAAAATTGTATAGTTTCCTTTTTCGTTCGTTATGGATAAAATTGAATCTGTTACTCTTTTCAACGTTCCTGTGAAAACCTAACGTTTCAGCAAGAATTGCGTGCTTTCTTGGCTTATCGTTTTTAACGTTTAAAATTAGTTTTCTTAGTATTTTTTACGTTATTCCGATTGCACAACTTGGTTCAGAATTCCGATGAAATATGTAAGCTGATGCCTTCATCCAAATATTGCGCTGCTGTTCATTGATGTCTCTTTTCTTCTAGTCTGTTTTGTTTGGGGTCGTTGGAAGAGCGTAAGTCAACTTGTCTTCTGGCTTTGTCTGCGAAGAGTTAGTGTTACTCTTATTTATCTATTATTATTATTAACTAGTAATGAAGATTGTTTTACAAGTGCTTCGATTTATGAGTCGTAAAAGTAGTGGTAGAAACGACGTAACCTTCCGTTTCCGATTGTTTAATAGATTTAGTAATTAATTTGTATTCGTTTTGTATGCTCAACCGATATTGCCTACGCAATTATTTTCCTTTTTCAATGTTACCGTAATTGTCGTAATCAGTGGCGGTTCAGGAATTAGATTCGGATGTCTGTAGGGCGTTTTTATTATACATTAAGTTTACGACAGGACCGACTGTAGTGCTGGTTTGAATGTTGTTGGATTGTAAATGTACCAACCGTTTCTTATTTTATTATAATAAATGTTTGCCAATCTATTATGATTTGATGTAGTTTCCTTACTTACTTCTTTGTGTGCACCTTGTCTGACTGCCCATATACTGCCAGTCCTTGTCACTTTCACCGGGTTCATCGTGCCTATTTGTTATAAAATACTCTGTGGGTCGTATCAACAGCGACATTCTTTTAGTAATCGTGTTTTGCGAACCCTCCCTCCTTTCTGTGCTACTCGAAGAGCCTCTTCCATCGGTTTTGTTGTAGTCTGATGGAAACGTTCATCAAATCAATGTCCACAAATGTGGAAGCATTAAGAGAGCTATCGATAAATTGCGAAATAATACAGAGTGATAGCAAATTTACATATCTGGGAAGATTGCGGCCGCAGATAACGAAGGTTGAAGACGTTCTGGCTAGTATAAACACAGCAAGAAACGTTTTTATAGAATTATCTAGTGTTTGAAATACGCATAACATTTCAAATAAAACTAAACAAAGGTGTTTAATGCTATAGTAAAAAAACAGTGCTGTGGAACTGAAACGAGGTTAGTCTCAAGTAAAATTAAATATAACTTACAGACCTTCATAAATAACAGTCTGGGGTTGGGGTTAAGGATTTGGCGGTCAGATACCGTGTTAAACAGGAAGTTCTAGGAAAGAACGAGAAAAGTAATATACATGAAAAAATCAGAAGAAGGGAATATGGTTGGTTAGACCGCATCCTGAGAAACGGAAACCGGAAGTATGCAAAAGAGTCTTGGAGTGGAATTCTCAAGGGAGAAGAAGAAGGAGAGATTCGAAACGAACGTGGAGAGCGTGAAACTAACAAAACTGGGATCCTGCTTGGTTCTCTGGCGACGGATAAGAAAGAATGGAATAAATATTTATCTTCAGGATGTTCTATCAAGGAATAAGAAGGCACCGTCTACTACTATTTGCGAAAAGGCTTGTCACTTTATCTTTAGGCAAAAGGCGCAAATATATTCTGTATTCTGTCATGATATTTGAATTAATTCTTCTTAAAAATATTTAAATGAAATCGGTTGTATAGTGGAGTCCTAAGTACATCGGTTAGGGGCCTCGGTGGTCTGCAGCGGGAACGCATTGCCACTCGAGGCCACAGCGAAATGTAGTCGATTCGCTGGGGCGTTCGAATCTCAGCTGGGGCGACCCATTTCGCTTAGTTATGTTTAGGGTGCATGTTGCATAAATGTTTAGTATGTAAGGGACGCCCGTACCCCCCTGAAGTAATGCGAAAAGGGTTCTGGGGGGGGGCGGTAGTATGAATGAGTGAGAAAAAAAAGGTACATCGGTTAAACGGCATTCGTAGAACAACCGGTCGTGCTTCGGAGGTTACGTAAAGCCGTCGGTCTCGGTTGTTATACGAACAAATCTGCAAATCGTAAACCATAGATTGAGTTTTCCCTTCTTTCTTCGACTGGTTAGGTTAGCCTCCTGTCTGGTGCAAAGAGGGTTTACAGGACCTACTTCATCGTAGCAGAAGACGAAATAGCTGAGGACACCATAGCGTCATTCCGAGATCTAATGAGGGTATAACAATAACAGCAAATTCCATGTTTATTCTACGGCCATTGTAATAGCGAGTTTGTACAAAAGCTATTGCATCAATATAACATTACGAACAAAATATTGCATTGTTTGATATAAATATAATGAAAAACTGATTTTACAATCATCTCAAGTTTCGTTTACTCATTAAAGAAAGAATAGGATTTGTGAAATTTAGTCATAAATATGTTTTTGGGCGAAAACCCCAGTAAAATTAAATCTAATGGTCTTCATTTGACCAGAATGCAATGATCTTATTCTGTTCTACGTTTGAGCCGAAACGATGATTTTTTAACCTATCTTTAAGGAACATATGAATGAGTCTTATTGTACTAGTTTGGTATGATTTGAGATTTTAGAACACTTCTGTAGAAGCACGCTTTTATAAAAGTAAATACTCACTTGGTTCGTAAGAAAAACAGAAGCCATTATTATTCCCATTGCATCTAAAACATAAAAACCCACACCGATAGCTCCGAAAATCTTGAAACTAACAGACATGTATTCGTGAATGCTGATAATAGTAGAATATCTGTAGAAATTTATTATTATTGCTGCGAAATCATACGTAATGGTCAACAATAATGGTATAGAGTAAATTGTATTCAAACGTCTAACTATAAAACCAAGTTCTTGATAAATATCAGCAGTTCCCAAAACAACCTTTACCAGTGGCTTCAAATCTTCGCTTCTGCTTAGTTCAACATCGGTGTCTGGGTTTTCTAGTACACGAAAGGAATCGCATAGTTCTTTGAATTTAAATTTGATAGAATACGCTGCAGCTTGGTACGAAATGGCTACTGATGTTTTGTATGCATTTGCAATTACGAACGTGCATAAGCCCCAAAAATTCTTAGAAGTAAAACCTTTCCCCCTTATAGTGAAGTATATAAGGAGCACCATAACGCAGGAGGTGCTGATAAATAACCAGATAAAGGAATACAGGTTTATGAACTTTCCATTAATATATTGAGTTTCCAGACTCCGCAGTCTCTTTTCAACTTGCATAATACTTTTTATCACTTCAATGTAACCTTTTGCATAGATCTTATTGCAAATTATTATCGCGGAGACAAACACGGCGTCACAGTGTATTTTAAACATGTTGATATACCAAGACAAGCCACTTTCTTTGGTAAAAGGCAGCAATACGTCGCTTCTCCAAACCATGATCATTAGGGCAACGATCACCATGCTTACTGTAAATTCATAACAAGTACTGTCGGCTCTTGAAAGTCTTATAGTTCCGCGACTCCTACGTGTTTTAAACTCATTTAAGCCAATAAACTTTTTAATTCTTTGAGCTAGTGATAAAGCAGTGAAAATAGATTCAGTCTGCATTTCTGTCTGTATAGATTGTAGTTACTAAAAAGCAACTATAAAATGAGACGTTATTGTCAATGTCAACAAAATATTAGCAGAAGTCTTTGTGGTAATATAGAGCACTTAAGTTAATTGCACATTTAGATAATTTAGGATGTAGGTTATTCTAGCAATACCGAGTAATTAACATGTAAGTAAATTTAATGTCAAGATAACGTTAGTTTTTATTGGTGACGAGCTTAGACATGAAGGTTATTTTATTGTCTGTTCACTGTTTTAGTAAATATGTTTAGTTCACACCAGATGTTTTTAGGGTGCTTTCACTGGCGAACGAAGTTGTTACTAGGAATATCAAAACTGTCATTAACGACTCATTTAGAAGGCAGGCTAAAACTTGTACTGCAGGCTAGGACACTGGTCCCCAGATTAGCCAACTTCGACGGAGTAAACGGTCATATCTTTTGGCCTCCATGTAATCTAATCTTTATGGCACGTTTTGAGGTGTTACATTGCATAATACCGGTCTAGGACATTTGGGCGCGGCCGCTAGGGCGCGGCCGTTAGGGCGCCGCCGTTAGGGCGCCAGCCACAAGGGCGCGGGCCGTTAGGGCGCCGAGACACTAGGGCGCGTGGACATTAGGGCGCCGACCGTTAGGGCGCGGGACACTAAGGCGCGAGACTCAGTGTTATAACTTGTTACTCATCTGTATTTTAATTTTAAATAATATAATTTATTTATATTATTTATATATTTAATATTAATTTATCGGCTGTAGAAATTCTAGGAAGAAGGATTAAAGCAGATGAATGTTTGATTATACATATATATATATATATATATATATTGCTGTATAAAGCCCGTACGTTGAAGGTGCCATAAAATTTGCTATGGTGATTATAGCTTTCACAGTGATAATAATTGTTATTAGTCAAATAAGGGAATTTTCCCTGTATACACAAAATTACAAATCTAAATCAAAATTCACTTTAAATAAACACCATAGACATTCATTCAACCCGGTATAACAGAAATGTTGCTAGCTCTTAATTACAGCAAATATTTTTCACATCAAAAACCTACCTTACTCAAGAATAATCGTTGATTACTATCTCAGGGTACTGCATATGCTTCTAAATACAGAGACATAAAAAGACAAACGACAGGTATTTATATGACACAAATTCTAAATAAAGATATCAAATTAAGAAATTAATTATGCTCAATAAAATTTGTACCGATGCAGATTTAACAAATTAATACACATTTATTTTCTTTATTAATAAAAAATAAAATTAACTTTCTTATTAGAAATACCTGAAAACAAAATTTTCCTTGATCCAATCCTGTAGTGCGCGTCGATATCACACGCAGCTCTGTATACGAACGGAGGTTCTTGCTTAGTAAGCTATTTACGGTTTCCACTAGTAGAAAGATGTTTTCTTCAATTATCTTGTGTAGTACTGGTTCTCATTAATACGTAGAACAACACACAAGTAAGTGAAAGTTCTCTTATGAATTGTATTTATATTAATATAGGTTAATTTGCTTTGTTTAATATTTGGAATTCTCACATAACCTCAGAAATATAACAAATCCGAAGATTTTAGAAGTTTGAACCCAGCACAAAATTAGATGATTTCCAGGTATCAATGCAAGCCAAAGTACGTCTCAAACGAACCCGTTACAGCCTTCACTACTTAGATTCCATCAATCACTCAAAATCAGGCATCGAAGCAGCATAGTTCCATCGTAGAATACATTAAAGCACTTTAAAATTTTATAACAGGTATTTATTCAGTTATTACAAACACTTTTAAACACATTTATCAGAGTTAAATTTTACACGTCTGCTCTTGTTTACAAAATTTTTCAATCTCCTTGCATTTTGTTTTAATTTCAACCAATAATAATTCATCAAATTTCTCAACTATTTTAAAAACTGACCAATCACAAAAAAGT